>JAMKCH010057254.1:0-92418 GCA_023653785.1 Ophioderma brevispina
ATAATTTTTCTTGATTTGATGCCTTAAATTTACGATTATATTGCTGTATTGTCGACGGCTGCACCAGCGGTGACCGTACCGACAAGGAGAATCAGAACAGAATAGCTTTATTCAAGTTTCCAGACGAAGAAACCGACAAGGAGAGATATCTGGAGTGTGCGGTGCGGTTAGCCCACGTGTGGCCTTTGTTTACAACTTGTTACTCTGACGTCATTAAACGGGGTCAAATCCAACTCCAGCATCTTGATACGCATTCGCGAAAAGAGGAGTAGGCCCTGTCAGTTTGGGTATATTTATCCTTGAAATTTAACCCTTTCCCATTGTTCACTTTTAAAAATCTGTGTTGCGATATGATCAGGATACTGTTGAGGTACGAAAATGTAAGAAATTAAGAAATGTCTACTCAGCCATGTCCATGGACCTTTAATACTTCTACAACTTGAAAAAAGTGTATAACTAATGTGTTAATACAATATACCACTCGGCAGTTTGACGAATCGCCGCTCTACACACGATCGTCCAATTTTTCGGTGACACTACTACTTCTTTGTGTGCAAACTCGGGCAATTGGATGAACTGCCGCTCTCCTTTCGATCTACAGATTTTTCGGCCGCCTTATTGGCTACATATGGCCAAATGAGAAAATCAATGTTAGCATTTTTAAAAAGACCCAAATGACGGCCATTTTGGAATTCAAAATGGCGGCTAATTTTTTGCTCATATCTCGGCCTCTGAGACTAGTAGAATCATGATTCCTGTGTCTATACCCATGTTTTAAGGGTCAAAGAATCCAATAAGATCATTGATAGCAACATCAGATCATTTGGATTTGGCGGCCATCTTAAATTTCAAAATGGCCGCAAGAGCAGTGTAGTATTTACACTGACATTTTGCCTGCAAAAATAGACTAAAATGTAATAAATCTACAAATTGAAGTCTTGCAATATACAGGGTGTCCAAAAAAGTGGTGCAAGCAGATAAACTCAGATTTCTCAAAAACTATTGAAATTGTGAATTTCATTTTCATGGAGGATATTAATGATACTCTTTTGTATAAATTGTGCAAATCCCATGACAATCCGCCCACACAAACCAGAGATATAAACGACTATTAAAGACTATCTGTTTTTCATCCATTCCAATGGGATTTACACACTTAGTGATTATCGGTACAGCAGATAGATTCGTGGCCCAATCATCAATCGTGTACATTGACTAAATGATAACCTCAGAAACCTGAAGGTGATATGCTACTAAATTAATACAGTGCTGTATCTGAACAAATAACTTACATAATGTAACCCGGTTAAATTCAAACGCAAAAATAAGGAAACAACTGCAGTGTGACGTTTGTTACATTTGCTAGCATCTATTTATTTACTACACTAAAACTACACAGTGTGCACAGAAACGTATTGATCACTAATCAAAACTCGTTTCATCTCATCTTCATTGTATAAAGAGAGTTCATGTGATGCTGTAGTCCAGTCGTATCCAGCTTGTCCCTCGCGTGCAGTCCACCACAGTAATTGTTCAATAAGGAAACCAAGAACTTCGCTTGGGGAAAATCAAAAACCAAGATGAGTGCAGCAGAAGATCAAGCCCAATTGTTGTTCCGGCATCTAAGCGACCTAAGGGAGCCAGCTTTATCTCCCAAACAAAAATATCTTTTTCAGCCATATCTGCCCTTTTTGTTGAGTCCACCCATCAGATCAGTATAGGCTCATCAGAGTTTGCTTTTGTCTTTGTGTTCTCTTCCTAATTCTTGCATCTCATGGGTAGTTTTACTTCCGATTAAATTATTTTGGCTGTTGCCCAGCCACCGAGGTGTGTGTGTCTGGTGAAAGGGATTTTTGGCCCTCCCCTTGCCACGTATAAGCGTACCATCAAAGTTCACTAAGGGCCTATCTCATAGGGGGCAGTATTTAACAGGGTTACAATAATATCTAACAATAATAACTTTTAAGCTGATAATACTCATTCTAAAGGGGTTACCTGTTGAGTATTCATTGTCGGGGGTAATACATTATGTAAATTGAACAAATTTTAAGAAAGCAATGGGTGTTTATGAAATGTTAGATTCAAGTAAATTGTTAAAGTAGCGAAATTAGTCAATAAATGACATTTGTGATCCTCTTAACTCAGTTCAATAAAAATGAATGGCACGTTCTTCCAAATAAATGAGTTTAATTATAAAAACCATTCACAAAGACGAGAAACGTCAAGAAAATCGTATCTGTTGTGTCATTACACATTTGGGTCTGGTTAAGAGATCCCAGGTAAACCGGTTACTGGCGAGCAAAGGACTTTCATTTCACTAAGTTATTTTAATTTGTTTTCTAAAAGATATTCAAACACATGTGCCACTTAGTTTACAAGTTTATATATTAAGCAAAAATGTTATCACGAAAACTGCACAGGTAGAGATAACAAAATAGACATAAGGCAAAGTTTTGATTTGTGATGATCATAATTCTTTAGAATGCGACTGTAGAGGCTTAATCATTGCATATTTATTATTTCTAATGCATATTTGACATTTTTAAATAAATCTAAAAACTAATACTCTGTGCATTTTGTTGTTCCTCAGTTTTTTATATGCCATGAATACAGCAGTACATTCGATGTGTTGGAAATCGCTCACCCGCCAGCAGAACGGACAAACAATGTTAACTGTGTAAATCCCATTGGAATGGGCGAAAAACAGATGGCCTTTAATAATCCGCCATATCTTTGGCTTGCGTGTGCGGATTGCCGTGGGATTTGCACAGGTTATACAAAAGAGTATATTTAATATTCTCCATGAAAATGAAATTCACAGCTTTAGCAGTTTTGAGAAATTGGAGTTTATCTGCTGGCACGCTTTTTTGGGGACACTGTAGTCTGTTACCTGTCATGCCTGTAGAAATACTATCTGGTAATTTGGTTTTCCACAAGGCAAAAATTTAAGAGGTGGCCAATTTGGCCACCTATACAATCTTTTAAGCTCACTTATATGTGTATTCTGTAATGTGGCTGTTTCATCATCCAGAACGTATAATAAAATTGTAATTATATATAATCTGAGCTATAGGTACTTGACACTTCAAAAAGTCCAATATGACAATTTGCTTCGGCGGATGCTCCAATTCATGAGTGTCATATTGCCATCGTCAACCTTTTTTAAACCTTTAATTGCTTACCTGTGTTCTATTGGATTATATCATCAAAAAGTGATATTAACAAGACAAACATTCATTGATATAGTGCCTTATCAATGTAAGGTAATAAAGGCATCCCCCCCCCCCCCACCCCACACCCACCTCCCCCCCTATACCCCCCCCCCCACCCCCCCCCCCCCCCCCCCCCCTTAATTTATGTTTGCTAAATGCTAATTTGATAGACTTTAAGAGTAATGAACTTAAGGTTAAAACACGAATATCATTTAATCTATAGTATAAGAAATGGTAGCACAATCTAATAAAAGAAAACAATTACTGAGAAATATGCCAATTTAATGACATGCTCCACTCTTAGAAATAGGTTAAATTTCACTTCTTAAAAGTGGAACGATGGACACTGGGGATGGCAAAGATTTATAGGCTAGGGGGGATGCATTGCGATAAAGCCATGTCACCCTTTTGTAAGAGGAACAAAGAGCGTCTTGCATCTCACTCTTCAGACAACACCAGATGGCCTGCCAGGAATATACAAAGTGAGGTATTCGCGCACAAGTGTAGTGGAAATTGTCCAGAAATGCCCTTGTAGGTAACCCGCATAAACTTAAACCACAACTGCTCACTGATCAGTAGCCAATGGAGCTCTTTGAGGGGTGGAGTAGTTGGTGTCCATCTGTCCTACTTTGCCAAGGAGTATGGGATGGCATATTGCCTTTGACCTTAAAGGAAATATGTAAGATTTTTGTCACGCTCAGGTTTGACTTCATTCATACAATATATGTACATACATCACGAATTCCCGAAAAAATAATACAATTGATGTAAACTTAAAAAAAAATCGAGGCATTTTAATTTTGCTTTTTTGACATACGAAGAGAAGAAAACGGGCGGATTTTTCGACACGGCTATTGATCAAAGGCGCCCACCGTTTAGCTCTCCTCGTGACGTCCAAAGTGAACGAGTGAGACCCAAAACACTGTTGACTGGAATTGTATTGTGACACTGTAATATGGATGGATTAATGAAAGTAATAAAAGATTAGAAAAAAAAGTACAGAAGACATATTTTGTTTCATTTCGTTGTGTTTTAATATATTGAAGTGGCAAACATGCGATATGATGGTCACAAACAAGGGGGTGAAACATTTCAAAACCAGTCGTCGGCGTGGGCGTGACATTTGAATATGCACGGAATAATTATTTTGGGTGCGTGTCTACACACATATTGTTCAATTCGATTACAAACATCCGGCAAAAAAAAAAAAAAAAAAAAAAAATAAAAATAGTTGGTGGATTTGGTGCTTGGGGGTTAATTTGTCCTACAAATGGCCAACACACGAATGAAATGACACGTCAGTCCTCTTGACTTAAATAAACCGCCTCAATGACTTACATCTTTTCACTAAGCGCGACAAAGCACCTAAGCGAGGTGAGTATTGAGCAAAATGATCCAGGTGCACTATTATTACACCTGGCACCTCTAACACATACATTCAATTTTATCACTACCGATTAGTGTATATGAAGCGGCGCACCACAGTATGGCGACGAACAGAGAAGAGGAGGCAGCCATTGCTTCTATTGTTGGTACTCTATGTTTTCTATTGTGGTCGGCAAAACATGCGAGATGATGAATTTCTAAAGATTACGTATAAACGTTTTGCCTCTCTATCTATATAGAACCTCTTTGGTCACAACGACGTAAAATTATGGATGGTCATCACTTGACGTAACCATTGCTGCGATGTGGATGTGTGGAATCGTTTTCGAAGTAAGCTATGGGGTAAAATACTCAACAAATGTATGGAAATTTTCAACTTATTTGATTATATGTATCCTCGGTATAAGCTTTCCCTCCATACCAAATTTTCCAAATATTCAGAATCCTGACAATTTCCTTTAAAATCCATATATAGTATTTTGTTTTGTTAACCCTGTCTACCTGAGCCCTTTTTTGTAACAAAATTGCCGAAGGGGGTGGTACCACCCCCCCCTGTGATTTCGTTACTGAACACCCGATTCCTGTAATTTGGTTACCAAAGGATAGCTTAGAGTTTTTTTTCTATTGGTACCAACATAAGTACTAACATCTCCATTATGACGTCACCATGACGTCATATGTTGAGGAAAGACGAAAATACATAATATAGGGGTGGAAATTGATAATTTCGCAATTTTAGCCACTCAAAAACCTTATTATAGCTCTAAAATGCTGTCAGTATATAAAACTAGTCCTTTCCCATCAAGAAGTCGAAAAACCTCATGAAACGATTTTTCCTAACCTTTTTGGTGCAATTGGGGGGGAATTTTTCACTGTGTGTGGTCCTATGGAATGGCAGTTTTTGCTGAATGCGAACTTTATGACGTCATTGTGACGTCAATGCTAGGGCCAGTGGACCATTCTTGGTATCAATGGAAAGAGAGGACCAAGCTATCTATTGGTACCAAAATCAAGGTCTGTGATGTCCTTTTGTGTTGTGTTTAGGCATGTGTGGGACTTCTCTCGGAGGGGGGGGTGGTTACCACCCCCCCCTATCGATCACTTTTTGGGATCCCCTGTATCTTACCTATACCCCGGTGGATGTTTGTTTTTGGATTAGAAAGTGAGCTTAACATGTTCAATGTGACAATTCCAATAATAATTTGGCAGCAAAAGGATTGTGTTTTATCAAGCCGGGGAAAACCTGAAGGGGGGTGGAACCACCCCCCCCTTCGGTAGACGAGGGTTAACATGCTCCAATTCAAAGTGGTAACCAGTGGCGTAACCAGCGGGGGGTGGGGGTTGTACAGTTTCTATGGAGAGGACCCAAATTGCCCCTTCCGAAATGCCTCTGTACCCCTTCTGCCCCCCATTTGCAAAGGTCTGGTTACGCCACTGTGTAACAATTATGCACGCCTTCTGAGACCTTTAAAATCTAGAAATTGTTTATATAAATATCAATATAATATTTTATTAAATCCATTTTTTTCCTAATCATGCTAATAGACATTTTAGATAGCCGCCAATATGGCCAACTTCAAACAACTAACTTATGAATTGTCGTTATATATTTATTTTTATCATCCTAAAGGTGACAGCAAAAGGTGTAAACTGAGTACGAAAAAATGTGTCTTCCCCTTAATAGAAAATCATATCTGTATTTGTGTCACATGCTAACATGTTCAAAATCGGCCACCTTCCGAATCTTTAGACTGGTATTGCCATATACCTATCCTCCAAGAACTACTAAACAAGCGTAAATTAAGGTATGGTGAGATATTTATCTTTGACCATACTAGTAAACCTACTTAAAATCCAAGTTGGCAGCCAAAATGGCCATCTTGTAAGATCTTTGAACTTATTATGTTGTCGTATAATATTATTTGTAATATTGATTTTATATCATCCACAAATTACTATTAAATTGTTTATTAAAAGTATGATATGAGTTGCTTTGAACATCAAAAGCTTATATATGACATTTTGACTTTTTTAGAGATAGACATGTTTAAAATTCAAAATACAGGTCAATATGGCCACCTACAAGATATTTCAGATTATCAATTGCCATAGCAGTGTTATCTGTAATATATTTTTGGACATAAACTAAACATTATGATGAAAATAAATGCAAATGTATGACATACGATATTTGTCTTTGACTACTCTGACTATAAGAAACTGTTAGAAAGTCATGATCTGATTTTTCTCTTTTATTAACCTTTCATAGAATTCAATATGGCGGAAAACATGGACATCTTTCAGGACCTTTAAAACTTTTAAGCGCCATATATTAGTAATGTATTGACCCTATATTAAAGTTATGCATAAATTATACCAAATAAACATGCCAAATATGACTTTGTATTGGTTAGGGACAAATCTCGTACTTTTTTACACTTTTATCGTAAATTTCGGGTATATGCTAAATAATATATTGCAGATAGGTATGACATTTTGATATATTTCTTAGATCTTTAAAGGTGGTCATTGTGGCTGCCATCTTGAATTTTAAGCATGTTTACAAAGCAAAACATCAATGTGACCTTCTAATAGACAACTTGAAGACATAATGTGACTTAATTTACTCATTTATCAAAACTTATGGATGTTATAACCAAATATAGCGAGATAATTTCTAGCTTTTGTGGTAATTTCGAGCTTTTTAAGATCTTTGAATGCAGCCATACAGGCCGCCATCTTGAACTGCAAGGCTGTTGATGAAGTGTCATTGTCAGAAAATGTATAATACAAGGCTTGTTAAAGACATAATTTTGTAATTAAACTTGTAACCTTATCATTTTTGCAGGGGACCATCTGTAAATAGTTCACTACTATGTGTTTCGCATACCTTTTATAGGCAAAATGGTTTTACTTGGCAGCCACTGGCAAAATTCAAGATGCAAACGATCCGTTGTTGTTAACAATGTTTTTGGATTCCTGGACCCTGAAACATGGATATAGCCTGGGGTATATACACAAGAATCATGAATTGACTAGTATTAGAGACCAGAATGTGGGCAAAAATGGCTTCTCCTTGGCGGCCATTTTGAAATTCAAGATGGTTTCCACAACCAAGTGGTCCATTGCCGTTATTAATGTTCTTAATGGATAGAGCATGGACTCTGAAAACATGGGTATAGATGCCAAAATCATGTTTCTACAAGCTTCAGAGACAGGTATGGCAAAAAACAACTTCCCTTGACGGCTATCTTGAATTTCAAGATGGCCGCCACAGCCACATGATCTAATGTTGTTGCATTGAGGTTTAGATGGTGGAATTACATTTGTATGTGCTTTAAAAGCCAAGATATAGCACATTATATGTTCAAAATACGCGATTTGAAAAAAAAATGCCAACATTGATTTTCTGTTTTTGTGGGGCATCTAAACTTTGGAAAAATGCAAAAAGTAGCAAATCTCCATAAAAAGCCAACAAATAGGAATATATGAACAAAGTGAACCTGACTAATAGGCCTATATTGGAATCCGCCCCGACTATTATTATTCAATACCATTTCACAACACTTTCACAACAAAAATTACACAGACACATTTTGTTTTTATCTTTCTTCTTGTTTATTTCTCAGTGACGCATTCAAAAGTAACTTTATACATCATCTGATATCCAAACACGGCATTAATTCTGCCAAGATATTCCTCAAAGTTGTATGTATTAGAGATCATGAAATCTATTTAAGGTTCTTTTTTTCGTTCAATAATTCGCACAGCGCATACCTCTTCCATACGGTATGTGTCTGGATTTCAGCTGAGACTAGAATAACTATTCTAGTCTCAGATTTCAGTAAGCCCTATTCTGGAGCTTAAGTTATGTGTGTTGGTTCTGCACCAAGATATTAGGTCATAGCTTGCCAATTAAAATGTCTTTCATGATTTTTGCTCATCTTCGTTTCCATTTTGAATAAATGATGAAATATACGATCAAAGTTATTAAACTCCCAGTTTGTGTTTTATTTTCTTCGTGAATGAGGCTGTAGCTCAATCTAAATCGGGCGGTGAAAACAATTCAAAAGCTTTTAACGTCATGGACAATAACAATGGCTTTGCAGTCCCAGAGAATCCGGAGTCCATTGTCCTATTCATAACGGGTGGATTTACTTATAAATAGCACCATTATTTGCTGGAGTCAATGGAATGTGGTGTACATCCCTTGGTCACTGATATTCAGGGGAAAAAAGGAGATGACATTTAATTCATTTTCAAGAAAATGTGCACACACTATAAGTGAGAACACGCATAGAACTGATTTGGATAATTTTAGACAATTTATTTTAGCAAAATTATGTACTTGTTAGGGGTGCGTCACCTTTGTGAACGCTATGAGATCTGCCCGCTAGCCTAAAATTAAAATGAATGCTCAGCCCTTAAAGATCGTATGATCCTAATGTGTAGGGTACCAGTATAAAGCTCTTCCAACTGTATTTAAAAAATACTGTAATATTACACGTGGAATATTTTATACTTGTTAAACCCATCAACATTTAAAATATGGTGGAAGTGACAAAATAGTTGAACGGACAAGGAGTGCTCCGCACCCATTTCGCTGTAAACAAAAATTATAGTGAGCAATAACAACGATGTTTTATTCCAATAATCTTAAGACATAAATTAATCAATTGACAATATTCTTTGCTAACAGAAAATAATTGATGTTTGTTTAAGAACCACATAAAAATGTGGGAAAAGTGAATGGACAATGTCACATCCATACACTGTTTTGCATGCATATCACTCTTATACAAGAAAAGCCATGTCCTTAATTTTTATCTTAATACAAAGTGGGTCTTATTCTTAACAAAAATAAAATAGAGTAATAGGGAAAATGTGCTTGTTGAAGAATGGCAGCTTGATAAAAAATACCTGAATTTCCAGTTTACACTAGAAATGGTCATTTTAGGCACATTATGATATCACAGCACCAAAACATGTGTCAGGAACAAGTTGGTTAAGCTATGGGAGGTAGAGCCCAAAGGGAGGAATGGTAAAACCCCAATAATGATGCTCTGATCCCATAATTTTGAACATGCTAGGAAGGAAAGGACAAAATTCAAAAAGTGGCACCTCATCATGAAATGGGCTATAGAAACGAAATGAAGCAAACTTTTAAGCTGTCTTGCTTACATATGCTAAACAATTATAATAATAATAAAGGTTTATTCAATCTCAAATCGTGGCCTGTATGCCAAAGACTTTACAAGTTAAAGGAGAACCTGTATCAAGAATAACTTACACAATATACGCTATAAAAACAATTATTGAACACATATGGGGTGGTTACATGGGAAAACGGAATTATACTAACCATAAAACAAATTAAAAGCATTTTGTCTGACCATGCGCTATTTGAAATTCGCGCTACTGTATATGGGATATGTTTTTGCGTTAAGCGATACGGACCGCACAGTAGCGTCATACATCGTTACACATGATGCTTTCATAATGTGTATTTCTATGGCATGTATGACCTAAACGTGCCGGTCGTTTCGCATAACACGTTATACACTAGCGCGATTTTTAAATAGCACATGGTCAGACTAGATGGTTTTAATTCATTGTTAGGGTTATATAATTCCGTTTTTCTATGAAACCACTCGATATGTGGTCAATAATTATTTTATAGTGTATATTGTTTAATATTATTCGTTGTGCGGGTTCTCCTTTAAAGATTACTAGACTGAAGCAATGGAACTTAAAGCAATATTAGCACATTTTTTTTAAAAGCGCCCCCAATTTTTCAAAAAAAAATGAGATTTTACACGGTTGCATTGGTAACTGGCTAGTAAACTATACATGTGAATGGTTAAGCTCTACAATGTTTATGTGTCGCAAACGAAGGAATTTTGTAACTAGAATAATTAATATCGGGATCCCCGATAATAATTCAACGGCTGCTGGAAACGGCCCTCCAATATGAAATAGCCGGGAAATAGCGCCATTAGTTAGCGCCATCTATTAGTTGTTTTATTGGTTCAGGCAAGTGAAGTTAGAGGTCATTTTCTTGAGGTGGCACTATTTCATCATGGACAGACATAAACTTAGCATTTCCATCTCTGCCGTTAAGTACAATCTGGGATACCAATTCTAATTACAAAAATCGCTCATTTTATGATAAATACGCATTTTGAGCAATCTCGTTCGCAGGTGTAGTTTTCTAGACAATTACCAACATAGCTGTGCAAAAATATCAAATTTTGAAAATTGGGAGCGCTCTTCAAAAATGTGCTAATATTGCTTTAAATAGGCAGCAGCTTGGACAGCGCCATGTTGCAACATTCAAATTTATATGTTTATACATGACTCAGACTTACACGAGTGGGTAAAGAGCAGCCTGAAAAATTCCCTTTTTCAAAAGGTAAGATTGCGATTTTAAATATAAGTGGGCTATAAATGGGTCATATTTGCTTTTCATTAGGGCTGTTTTTTTTTATTCTATTAAACTTATCTCAACGTAAAATGACAACATTTTTGCCTCGGGTCCAAGAAAAAAGTGTGCAGTGCCCTCTTGTGCCATGTCCCTAAATTTTGCTGTGGGAGTGGATTTGAGCAGAAAATCCCTCTAATTACCCTTTTTTCAGGTGTTTTGCAATGCCTTTGTCTAATTATATGTAAATGAGCTCAAGATATCTGATTTTGAAAGGTGCATGGAAATTTGACATTGTGCTGTCTTTAAAAAGTGACGTTTTAGGTCAAAATTTAGCGTGACGGCGCTTTTCGAGATTTTTCGCTAACACTTTTTCATTTGCTTTTTTTAAGTTTGCAGCTACAAAGATTATCAAACTTGACCTGCTCAAGAAATTTGAGCACTCTATCTCATTTAGTTTGCCTGTAGCACTCATTTGAATGCTCCTCACATACTCCTAATCAAATGTACAGAGTTCAATGCACTTTCTTGTGTACAATTCAATGGGAGCATTCAAATGAAAGTTGAAATGAGCACTGCAGAAAAACTACATGTAATAAAGTACTCAAATTTCTTGAGCTGGTCAAATTTGTGATCATATTCATGGCTGTAAACAGCAAATGAGAAAGCATTAGCGAAAAATCTTGAAAAGTGCCCTCATGCTACATTTTGACCCAAAACATTTTATAAAAATGCATTGTCCAATTTCCATGCAAGTTCCAAAATTAGGTATCTTGAGCTCATTAACATATAATTAGACATCAAAAGCTATCAAAAGCATTGCAAAACACCTGAAAAAGGGTAATAGAGGGATTTTCTGCTCAAATCCACTCCCACCACAAAATTTAGGGACACGACACAAGAGGGCGCTGCACACTTTTTTCTTGGACCATTGGCAAAAAATTTTGTCATTTCATGTTGAGATAGGTATAATAGAATACAATAAAACCCAGCCCTAATGAAAATAACCAGAAAATTAATTTTGCCCCCCCCCCCATGCATATAGCCCACTCCTAGTAACAAGGAGAATTTGCACCATACCCTAGTGGGAGAGTGTGGCCTAGCGGTTAGGGTGCTTGCCTCTGGCGCAAATTTACCATCAAAATTCCCGGGTTCGAATCCCGGTGGGGTCGTGGCACTTGCTGGGATTTATTCGGGTACTATCAATTCTGGATTTGATCTGTATACCAGCTATTGATTAAATACAGAATACCGCTCTCCTCCATGGTTCACTTGGAATTGGGCAAATGGATCATGAAAGCATCCCGTCCTTCGGAGGGGACGTTAAGCCGTCGGTCCCGTGTACAGAGAGTCACAACTGTACATGTACATCGCAGTCAGTGTCAAATAAGAGTAGGGTGTAAACCCCTGACTGTTCCCAATCCGCCCCAGCCTCAAATAGCGGGCCATGTTAGGAGCGTCCGTATCATGTATACACGCGGCCCCGGATCAGCACACTAGCTGAACAAATCCTGACACCACCACAAAGCCATTACAATGACTTGTGGATACGAGCAAACAAACCATACCCTAGTGGTATGAACATCTGCCTAGTACGCAGAAGATCACCAGTTCAAATCCAGCCAGCAGCACACAGGTTTTATCAGAGCTTGTGCACACCAAACTCTCTGGGAAAAGATATAAAATGAATTCATCTAGTTGAAAGATAGTGATTTGAATTGTATGCAATTCCAGAAAGATGTTTAAATTTAATATTTATTTAATATTGCTTTGTGGTTTGAAAAGATATAAAATGAATTCAAATCACTACCTTTCAAATACACAAATTGTTTTATTGAATTCAATTCCAGAAAGATGTTTAAATTTAATATTATATTGCAGCTGAATAGATCAAGTCGTGAAATACTAGAGTTTGCAATTAACCAAATCTTTGGCACACTTGAAATTTATATGAGTAACAACTTAAATGTTACAAAAATAAACACATGCTTGTTGGTTGGTCAACCACTAAAATACAATCAGGTGTTTAGTGCACAAGTTAATGACTTTGAATAACAATGGTGTTACTCTTATTTAAAGCATCTGCTTTACTAAACTTGTTCAAAATTTTTAATGCATTTTGCTATTTCAAATCACATCGATTTTTAACTAAAATTGCTGTACATAGTTAATCTTCTTTTTTTGAAACAGGCCAAAGAATCACCCATCCTTACACAAGCTAAAACCTAGAAATGTTTTTGCTTGGGCTCATGGAAAAGATACTCCTTCTGACATATCTGACATCAAAACGGTTTCTATAGGCCGTGTCTCTACCTCTGTGCAGTGATGTCATAACATTTACGCCTGCATTAAGAAATGCCCTGTTTATGCGCGCGCGTAAAAGCGTCATCACTTCGCGCAAGTGATTTACTCTTGCGACCAACAAATCTCGCGCTGATGTCACTGCACGAAGGTAGAGACACGGACTATTATCTATAAGAGTTCAACCACTAGTAATGCATCCACTTGGTCTGTACCAGAGAGTGCACAGAGAGAGTCATATGTAGTAAAATTTGGTAAGGGTTCTATTTTTCATCCACAAACAAATGCAGAATTACAATACACCACCTGTTTGATGCTGACAGTTGCAACATTGGCCTACAAGTGCTTGTATTGTTAACATGGAATGTGGTGTTGAGTATCCTCCACATTGTTATCTAAGAATAATTCTAGGTCTACAATAAACCACCTGTTTGATTCTTACAATTGCAGCATTCATCTACAGGTGCTTGTATTGTTAGCATGGAATGGTGTTACAAGTATCTAACACCTCTATTCATCACAATGTTTACCCCTTTTTCAAAGTAATTTCCTACTCTTCACTGTGCTTTTTATTCCATCACATTTTGGTTACTCCTATCCAGAGTACAATTGAAGGGTTATGAATTCCATGCCAGTGTGGCAGGAGATATGGTCCACGGGACTCATCATCCACCTACAACAGCAAAGAATGGGCACTCGATTCAGTCGACTCTTTACTCAACGTTAGTTTCATGCTTTATTTCATTGTTGTCTACGAAGCCGGGACTGCGGCTCCAGGTGGACCACATCTCCAAATCTTTGTTATTAATATTTGCCCAAGTATCATTAATGATGCTTTGAAACATTAAAAATTGAAATCCTTATCAAATTAGAATCACCAGATGCACAATTTTCTCAAAAACATTGTGTTGAATCCTGCATTTTCATTGACACATAGACACACACTGTTCAGGTGTCTTTTGTCCTCCTGGAAGGCATGGCACTGCTTAATAATGATGTTTTGTATGCTGACATGCATCAATTAAGGTGGGTCCCATAGATGACTCAAGAGTGATTAAAAAATGGAATAAAAAATCATTTTTGTCAATAGATGGTTATGATAAAACAAATGAAAACCAATTATGTGTGTTTTTGTCTAACAATTTCATGATCCATGATGGTTTTAGCTATCAGATATATGTAAAAATCACAAAATAATGTAAGAACAGTGGTGTTCTAATGACTCGTAAGGAATGCTTGCTTACCTTCTCCGATGTTGATGTAACAAATTGCATTGTCTTTAGGCAGATGCAGAACCTCCCATGAAAATATATTCCCACATAAATATATTCATTTTGATCACCCTGTATGACGTCACATCCCCAAGTGACGTCATACCCACAATCCTCTTTCTCTTTTCGTCTTACCCTCGACAAGATCAACATCCTGCAGGGGGCGGGACGGGCCGGGAATCAAAATCGGAGAAGGCAAGCAAGCATTCCTTACGAGTCATTAGAACACCACAGTTCTTTCAGGACTCATACAGGAATCTGCTTACCAGACAGCCAGCCAATTATCATAAATGTGTTCAGAAAAAAATTATGTGGGCATTTTTTGTTACAAGCTGGCAACCATGTCAGATCAACTGCTCATATGGTATAGTTTCTCATAAGAGTTGTTGCCAAAAATACAAATATATTTTTTGGCCTTTTGGGCCAAAAAAAATGATTTTTGACCAAAAATATGATTTTTGAGATTTTGATGTATTTGATATCTTCAAAACAAGCTTTATCAGAAAATTACTTCTATTAAGTAATTTGGACTATATTTACGTCTTAAATAACAAATTAAAGATAATTAAAATAAAGAAAATAAAAGCATTCCAGAGGCATTTAAGGTCATTTTCTCAAAATATTGTTTATTTGAACTTATGATTCACATAACATGTTTAAAGTAAGCACAAAAGCATCAAAAACACATTAACACAGTTCTGTTTGCCCTAAAGTGTGAATGATTTTACTTTTAAGTAGAAATTACAGTAGTGATAACTTTAAAGGGGCAATCTAGGATATGTTACAATGATTGCTATATCATCGGATGAACATTCACATAGTAATTTTGGTCCGAAAATTGGATTTCTGATTTCACTGTATTTGGTAACTAGAAGACATGTAGTTTTAGATGAAAGTCAGTTTTAACCAATATGGGCTATATTTTAGTCATCATTGAAGCCGCTCAACCAGTTCATCAAACCACGCCGATTCAAGATGGAGAGCCTAGCAGCAGTTCTCAAGGAGCTCTATCAGGGCTGGTGGGCATCCACTCTCGACTTAAAGGATGCTTACCTCCACATTCCGATACATCCTTCACACAGGAAGTGGCTCAGTTTCTATATCAACCCATGTTACTAACTATCTAACCAGTGTCCAGTGCCTCCCGTTCGGGTTGTCGACAGCGCCCTGTACGTTCACCAGGATAGTGAAGGTCGTAGCAGAGTTCCTCAGGCTGAGAGGCCATTTCGTCTACGTCTATCTGGACGACTGGCTCCTGACAGCGCCTTCCAGAGAACAGCTCCAGCACTCCATCGCAGAGACAGTCCGCATCGTTTCACACCTCGGGTTTGTGATCAACGACGCGAAGTCCAACCTCAACCCGTCACATGCATCGACTTTTAGGGGCGACGCTGAACTTCAAGCAGGGAATAACATCTCCGACCGTTGAGCGCATCGCATCCACGACACAGTGCGCCGGGATCCTCATGGAACTCAGCAAAGCACCGGCATCTCTGTGGCTACGACTACTGGGTCTTATAGCCAGCATGACAACGGTGGTAACGGACTGCAGACTCCACATGCGAGTAATACAGCTGAACGTTCTATCGCGATTCAATATTCGACGAGACCGAATGTCCAAGAGCATTCCGACCACCCCACACGTCAGCAGAGCGATAGCGTGGTGGTCTCAGCCGGAAAACCATTCATATCAAGACCCTCATCTTTCATTCTCACGACGGACGCGTCAAATGGGTGGGGAGCCCACGTAGGAGACATTTTCCTTGGACAAGGAAGCTGGCCAAGCATCACATCAACACTTTGGAGCTGTGGGGCAGTTCATCTGGCGCTGATACAGACTCTCCATCTAGTCAAGGGAAGCCACGTCCTAGTCCAATGCGACAACATGTCGGTCGTCTCCCACATAAACAAGCAGGGAGGAACAAGGAGTCGCACCCTTTGCCTGCAGACAGTCAAAGTCCTTGAGTGGTGTCTCCGTTATCGGATCACCCTGACAGCCATTCTCCTTCCGGGGAGACAACCCATGGCAGACGATGCCCTATAGAGGAAGACATCCGGGAAGTTGGGACCATCGAGAGTCCGGGGGTCGTCGGTGGAGTGGCACCTCAACCCCAAGATATTGCAGAATAGTTTTCAACAGGCTGGAATACCCCCACGTGGACCTGTTCGCAAACCGCCTCAACGCCCAGCTCCCGACATACTGCTCGTGGGCCAGGGACCCAGCGTCCCTTCACCAGGATGCCATGACAATGGAGTGGGGCGGAGTCACAGTATACGCCTTACCTCCGATCGCCCTAGTTCCTTGAGTTCTTCTCAAGTTCACCAGGACAAGCAACCGCCGCATGATTCTGGTGTGCCCGAATTGGCCTCGGCAACCGTGGTTTCCAAGACTCCTGTCGCTGCTGTACCCCAACCCGTTGACTCTTCCAATGAGGAGGACATGATCAAGACTCCGGGGGTATCCTTCCGATGGAGACTCTGAAGGCAATCAACCTGACTGCATGACCAATTTCATCCAATCCTACAGAGCAGCAGGCCTTTCGCTCCAAGAGACCTACCACAAGCAAGACTTATAATTCCAGACTGGTCAAGTACCGGAACTAGTGCAGGGATCACCAAGTGCACCCTCTGCGAGCAACTCTAAAGGGGGTGGCGGACTTCCTGATGCCGGTGTTCGAAGATGGGAGCAAACCCACGACAGTCAGGTGTGCCGCACGAGTAGGAGCCATCAGTCTGGGGGTTTGGCGGAGGCATCACCGTGTCTAACTTGCCAGCGCTTCATGACCTCATCAAGGGAGGCAGCTACAGCGATGGCGCCTGCACGCTCTCTGTACCAGCCATGGGACCGGCCAACAGTCCCTCCAGATCTCATCAAGTCCTCCGTATGAGCCTCTTCACCAGGCGTCTCTAGCGGACACCACCAAGAAGACTCTCTTCCTTGTCGCCGCAGAATCAGGCAGGAGAGTATAGGATATCCATGCTCTGTTTATAGCAGAGAATCACCTCACCTTCACAGGGAAAGCCGCTCGCCTTCTTCCCCGATCAGGTTACCTGGCCAAGAATCAATCTCTCAGCTTCACTCCACAGCCGATCATCCTCCCAGATCTCTGACAAGCTTCAGGTTCCAGGGATGAAGGGAAAACTGGTGTCAAGTTAGAGCCTTGCAGTTTTACCTCAGCAAGACTCGGCCCTATAGGGGGGGGCTCACGACCAGCTTTTCCTCACAACTCAGAAGCCGTTTTGCCCGTCTCCAAGACGACATTAGCCAGATGGATCGTGGCAGTCATAAAGGAGAGCCTAGCTTGTACAGAGGTTCGTCTGACGGGGACGCACATAGGAGCTCACGACGTAAGATATCAGGCGGCTGCTTGGGCCTCCTACCGGGGAGCTTCTATACAAGATGTCATGGACCCTATGGGATGGGCTTGTCCTTCTACATTCAAACAAGTTTATCTCCGAGATGTCCTAGTACGCAGCGGTTCGACGGCAGCTAGGATCCTATCATCACCTTCCTCGTCATCACAGCAAGCCTCCACATCTTCCAGTCGCCACAGCTCCCAGTAGCACTTTAACCATTGAAGTCGGTAAGTGCAACTATTCTATTATTGGTTTGTTCAACCTTCTCCCGGCGAGACCATATCACCATAGCTCCGCTTGCCTTATGGCCCGAGCACTCTGGTATCCGGGTTGACTCTACCAGTTGCAATCTGTGGCATAAGTCAGGCTTGAATGGGAACGTGCTAGGAGATGAAGGTGATTCCCCTCTCCCCCGGGGGAGGGTCATATCACCATAATCTCCCCCCGGTCCGGGCCGGGGCCCATGGTGTTCGCTCTTCCGCCCGTGGAGTCAACCCGGTGGAAAGAGCATACCAAAATGTTCCAGAAGTCAGTGTTTCTAGATCATCGCCCCCGATGCATGCGCGGTCAGGGGTCGTCGAACTTTCCAGTTGGTATCGTAGGTAAATTGCTATACCGAGCGTAGAAAATGAAAAGGTTCTCATATAGTTTCATATAAAGGTTCTCATATAGCTGAAAGGTTCTCATATAGTTTCAAACTCATCCAGCTCACATGGTTCAAACACTAGCAGTATAACTTCTTGGTGTCCTACAGATCATCTGAAATAAGGAACACAAAGACAAGTCTTGGAATATTGTATTTGTAAAGACCTTTTATCAAAAATTGGATAGAATTAATTAGAAACGAGTCAGTGAATGCAATGGATTTATCAAAATCAAAATAAATGCTGTTGAGGGTCCAATATGGGTTTCCGTACATGGGAAAAAAACCTATATGACTTTATTTCTAATTAAAAAGTAACAGCATTATATTTTAGGTCAGTCAAAACAGTTTTAACATGTTTTGATGATTTTTGTGCTTAAACATTTTTGTAAATCATTGGTTCAAATATACGTTATGTTGAGAAAATGACCTTAAATGCTCTGGAAAGCTTTTATTTCCTTTGTTTTTTACTACATTAATTTGTTAATTATGACTAAAATATAGCCCATATTGCTTAAAACTGATTTTCATCTAAAACTACATGTCTTCTAGATAACAAATACAGTGAAATCAGAAAATCCAATTTTCGGGCCAAAATCGCTATGTGAATGTTCATCCGATGATACAGCAATCATTGTAACATATCCTAGATTGCCCTTTTAAAGTTAACACTACTGTAGTTTCTACTTAAAAGTAAAAGAATTCACACTTTAGGGCAAACAGAACTGTGTTAATGTGTTTTTGATGCTTTTGTGCTTACTTTAAACATGTTATGTGCATCATAAGTTCAAATAAACAATATTTTGAGAAAATGACCTTAAATGCTCTGGAATGCTTTTATTTTCTTTATTTTAATTATCTTTAATTTGTTATTTAAGACGTAAATATAGTCCAAATTACTTAAAGGTGGTTATTTTCTGATAAAGCTTGTTTTGAAGATATCGAATACATCAAAATCTCAAAAATCATATTTTTGGCCCAAAAGGCCAAAAAAATAAATTTGTATTTTTGGCAACAACTCTTATGAGAAACTATACCATATGAGCAGTTGATCTGACATGGTTGCTAGCTTGTAACAAAAAATGCCCACATAATTTTTTTTCTGAACACATTTATGATACTTGGCTGGCTGTCTGTACCTTCAATCCGATGTTGATGTAACAAATTGCATTAACATCGCCAGATTAGCACTGGTACTAGGAGGCGGTGCAGGATGCAAAACGTCACATCAGAATTGCGTGAATCGAAATGAATTCGAATTGCAAGCAATTCGAATCAAGACCTAAATAACAAGCGCAAAAATCATGAGACACCCTGGGCGACACAGATATTTGCACTTACCATTAATTGTCCTGAGAGCCCGATCTATGTAGGACAGCTCAGGCAAATCTAGCTCTTTCTGGGTTAACGTGTCGAAGGTACGTTGTAGTGAAGGTAGTCGAGGAGCGCCATGAAACCGTTGCGCAGATTTCGGCAAGGGAGATGCCGCGCTGAAAAGCGAAAGAGCTCGCGATAGCTCTGGTGGAATGAGCGCGAACACTCGCGGAATTTGGAACAGCTGCGGCGTCTGTGATAATCTTAATTATATACCTCATATATAGATCCCTGTGTACATCTTGAGTTATGGTTAAACATGGGGGCATAAATCACTATCTCAATAATTAACCAAAAATGAACTATTCCCTGGGAGAGCGGGCATCTCATTCATGACCTATACACTGGACACCTCTTCCCACCATAGAGACTGCTGTACGGACTATATATAATCCATCCGTATTATGAGTGTACATATTGAAGCTGGTGTAAGAGATTAATATAAGCAGACCGTATTTTGTTTACTCGTATGTGGGGAGTCTGTGCTGTAGTGTAAAGTCTGATACAAACGGGGGATACAAACAAGAGCAAGGGAATGGCTGAATCGCATCATCAGTAGGCCTATTCATGCTTTGAGGTGTTGTTACTGCTCGTACTTGAAACCTATCCCCTCTGATGTTGTTTGACAGCGATCTGTCATATAGCGCCATCGCCCGGCGTCGCGCTTTGCTTTTTGGAAATTTTATTATAAAATGGCTGCGCCCGTGGCATCGGCACTCAGGTTTGACGGGTCGCTGGCAAACGGTTTTCGACCGTTGATAAGCACCTAGATCCAAATATTTCTGCATAAATCAAGAGACAACCTTGTAAATAGGTGATTGTAACAGAAATATAAGTTGGAATTATAACATTTAGGGAGGGTCGTGATGTGTGTGTTGTTTTCATCGTGTTAGGGTAAATGCTTGAAGTCGGGTTGATTGTAAAAGTTGCTGAATTCGGCATTCGGAGCTGCAAGGAAAATGTACACATCTTGCCGACAAAAAATGGCAAGAAGTCGATTACGGCGATCGTTTTGGACTCCAACATCACTTCCTCAACACAAGAAAGGTTGATTGCTAATTCTTGACAAGTTTTGGACCCTAAGTTACACAAAATGTTAAACCATGCATGCACGCCATGACAACATGGCCTAAAGCTCTGAGGCTACACTATATAAGCCTGTGTTATGACAAAAATCTATATATTCGGTATATAAAACAAATATTGACTGCTTTTTAATTCGGAGTCATAGGTTAAAATTATAGTCCCTCGGTGATCTCGAAACCAACTATGCCCCTCGGCTTACGCCTCTCGGGGCATAGTATGGTTTCGAGATCACCTTGGCCTATAGTTTCAACCATGCCCCTCATAGCAGTCAATATTTGTATACTATCACCTAGCTAGCGTAGCCTTCGTCGCGGCCCCGTGGGGGGGGGGCAACCGTAGTGATGAAGAGCTGGTTCGTGGTCCCCCTGATGGGGCGCGTCCTCTTAACATACCATTTTAAGGCGTGAACAGACACCAGAATCTGTCCTCCCAAATAAAGAAACCGTGCCTAATCTTCGGAGAAGACGGGGGACGCCTGAAAAGGCGCTACTTTCGTTCTTCTTCGCGAGGAACCTGGGTGAAAGGATAACGTAGCACCGGCGTTGGAAAACTGGATAGCATCGCCTATGGCTAGCGCATGCAGCTTCGACTAGGCGACGTCCCGAAGCCATAAAGATGAGGAACGCCGTCTTCACAACGTCAGTTTTAGCAAAAGTAGCGTCCTCCATGGGCTCAAACGGGGCTCCGCGTAGATAGTCCAACCCTTGGTGAGGTTCCATGAGGGTACAATCTTCCTCTGCGGGGGTCTGTATTAAACTCCCGCTAGTAGAAGCTTGATGGCGGCAGAGTCGATAAGTCTGGTTCCATCATCAAAACCTCTGTGGATCGACTGAATACAAATTTGTAGTTACGGACGGTGTCGGCCTCCATGCCAGCATCAAATCGCTCCGCCAAGAAGTCTGCCACCTGGCCTACAGTGGCAAAAACAGTGGGATCGAGATCCTCTGTCGTCACCATCGTAGTAGACGACCAGACGTCCAAAGTAAGTTCTGAGCGTGCTTGGGCGTCAACCCCGATCGGCAGGTTTAAGCGCTTCTCCGACGAAGGCCCTCTCCTGGAGACGACCCGGACAGGGCCAAGCAGTCAACCTCAGGTTGCTTCTATTCAGCGACTCGAATTGGTCCACTGATGTCCGCCGGACGAGGTCCGGTACCTGCGGTAACAGCCTTGGATGACCTGCGAGCAGTCTAACATGGGCCGTAGGAGGGCCCACGGGTGTCGAGCCAAAACGGGGCGTCAGATACGTTGCCTTCCTCCTCTGATATCTTGCAAAGAACGCGATGTATCAGAGGAAGGGGAGAAATGCATACGCTGTCATGGCCCTCCCAGCTGATAGATAGAGCGTCCACGCCGAATGCTCCGTTCTGTGGTAACGCGAGAGCAAAAGCACGCCGGGAGCTGTGTGATTCCGCTGCGACGCGAAGAGATTCTATCGACGGGTAATAGAACCTGTCGGAGATCATCTGGACGACCCTTGGCTAGGGACCATTCTTCGGGCCGGCCAGTCGGCCCATATAGATCTTCCGCCAGGATTTTGGTAACAACACCTGGAATGTGCGTCGCAACGAAGGATTATCCCGCGGCTTCTGCACCAATTCAGAAGTTGAATGGTGTGCAAACAGAGCGTGGGGGACCTGATGCCCCCCTGCCTGTTCACATAGGCCACTACGGTCGTATTGGTCGGACTGAATCATGACCTTGCAGCCCAACCTCCGGGACCGAACTTCTTTGAGATGTAACCACGCTAGAATTCGAGGCAGAGTTGAGTGGAAGGACTCTTGTCCGGGCGACCATGACCGAACACGCGATCCTCCCCTAAGACCGCCCCCTCCCACTCCGACGCGTCGTCGATATGACCTGTTCGTGGAGGAGCTGGGAACTTCCCTCCAACCAAGAGGTTGGGGCGAAGCATCCACCACTCCAGCTCCCTCTGTGGGATGGCATCATCGGATCACCCTGGAAATGTGGTGCCGACTGTGTCGGTTCAATGCGCCAGAAGGGTGCAACTGAAGGGCCCTCATATGAAGGCGACAGTCTGGGACCAGGTGTCTACCAGACTGGCCATCAGCCCCATCCACCTGAGGCAGGCGAACGCGGTCGTCTGCGGTGGCTTCGGTGGAGCACCATCGCACACGATAACCAGTTCGCCACCCACTTCGGTTGACGGGGACAGCTACCCCGTGGGACCAGGTATAGCGTGGCACCCAGAAAGATGGGGGTCTCTGTCGGAACGAAATTGGACTTCTGGTAGTTGACCAAGAAGCCCAGGCTCAGTCACTGTTCGCACTACGAACTGAGTTGCCGCTGTGCATCGACCCTGGACGGGATGTATATCAGCCAGGTAGTTCAGGTAAAACACACAGGATTGATCCCCCGGTGACGGGTACGCTGCTACGGTTGCACCACCCGGGTGAAAACCAGTGGGGCGGTGGAAAGGCCGAGTATAGAACAAGCATATAAAGATAGTAGTGGGAAATTAGACTATCGATATGAACGTGCGGCAGAGCCACACCCTACACTAGTCAGTCTATGGGTGTGAATTATGCGGGTTTGTGTATTGACAAACCCAGAAGCAAAGTCAAGGTAATAAAGTCCTTAAAATACAGACTTTGCAAACGAAAACTGAACAAAATACAGTCCCAGGTATGTAATAAATGACCTTTAACAGATTTTCACATGGTTCAGGATCACACAAGTAGCTAAAATTGACCAAAAATTACGAACAAATACGGGAGCTAAATACATAACGTTACCGATCCTGTCGAACCAAGACGAAAAGCGGAAGAGGATTGTGGGTAGACGTCACTTGGGGATGTGACGTCATACAGGGTGATCGAAAGAAATATTGATGTGTACTATATTTTTATGGGAGGTTCTGCATCTGCATAAAGAACAATGCAATTTGTTACATCAACCACATCGATTAAGGTAAGCAGATTCATGTATGAGTCCAGTCTTTTTTTTTTCATATTTTTGCATTGAAAATTTTTTTTATTTCCCCGGCCCCCAAACCTACATCCTATCCATTTTTACTTTGCAGATTATGAAAGCTGGCATGCTTTTACATGATTTCCTGACTGCGGGTATTGTAAAAATGTTCTAACTCAAGATATAGGATTTTTTCCAAAAATCTGTTAAAAAAAAAACATTGTTTTGGGAAAAATGCCCATACCTTAAATTATGATCATTTATATAATACCCACAACAGGGAAATCATGTAAAAGATACACAGCTTTCATTAAATCTGACAAAGAAAAATAGAAATGATATATGGTTTTCAAATTAAAATCCAAAATGATAAAAAATATGAAAAAAATGCTGATATTTGTGATTTTTACATAATATCTGCAGTAAACCTTCATGATCATGTGTTGTTCAACAAAACCCACTGTTTTTTTTATTGTTTTATTACAACCATCTATGAAAAGTTATTTTTCATTACTATTTAATCACTCTTGAGCCAGCTATGGGCCCCACATTAAGTGGCTTCGACAAAAGACTTCTGCAAACGTGTCATCTTTTGCATATTGGCAAAGGGGATTTACCTAGGATAGGGCCCTGGTAGAGATTCAAGTGAGCAGAGACAACTACGTATTTGGTAAGCATGATAACAATTGCTTTTTAATATTGTAAGGCTTATTCAATTTAAAGAGCCCATGTAATCATGGACGCCATCGTATAACAAAGATTTGTCCTTTCTGGTCTGTTTCAGGATCGACGTTATACCAATTTATCCGGGAAACAGTTTATTCCTAAAGTGTAGATATGGCCATGAACTTTTATGAGGCGACACATTTCCTGAAACCATTTATAATTGTATTACTTATACATAAAATATAAACATATTTTCCCCCCCCCGGGAAGAAAATTTTAACATATCAGAATACTCAATACTAAATGTTTAAGCACAAACCCAATGCCCATAGGGTTGTACAGTAAAATGAAAAATAGCAATAAAACAGGTGTTAGTCTACCCTATTTAGCATTAAACATTTATATACAGGACAATCAATCTGGCATGCTCACTTGACTGCTACAAGCAACAGATTGCATTTTTTAGTGAATCCTCATAGGCCTTGCATATTAATCTGAACCCCATAGGAATTCTTACATTTTTCATACATCATAGCAAAAGATATAATCATGCCTGATGTGACCAAACTTCCTTTCAATTGAAACCAACCAAAACTATTTTAACAACAAGCAAATAGATTTTATCTATCTATGCTACATGTAGTGCATCCTACCTAGCTGTTAAACTTTGAAAAGCTATGTACATCAAGGTCAGTTAAAAAATACGCTAAGAGGTATTTGACTACTAGAAAACTACTCATCTGTGACGTGCCACAGTTGAAATGTATTCGTCCGGCAGGGACAATTAGGGCACGTTACAATCGAAAATGCCACACTTTTGTCGTAAATTTCCAACATCATTGCCTCGCTTGTTTTTTGTTCCTATGATATTCTTATACATTCTGTAAGATTAACTTCGCGTGAGAGGTACTTTGTATTTGTTTTGGCACTGTCGGCACGCGATGACGGAACAACAGAGTTTTGTAAACATGAACTCGGCGCAAGTTCCCGGATGGAAATGGGCACAATCAGTACAAGATGCATTGGGGACGTGCAAAATGGCTATTAAACACAACTTAGGTGTAGTTGACATTCTGCGACAATAATCATTAGATAAATGAAATCAGTTAATTAAGATTGAAATTGGACAATTTCCAGGTGAACTTGGACCAGCTATTGAGGTTAGTGTTTTTATGGCGTTCATGGTGTCTAGAAAATAACGCATGTTGGCGGACCTCTCGACTGTCTGTTGTTGCATCAAAATTGAGTGTTTTTGATGTGATGCCTCACCATTTAGACCAACGATCCATTTTTCCTCTCTTGAAGAGAAGTTGCGAGTAATACAATTGTAAATGTGTTCAAGGGATGTTTTTGATTGATTTCTTTCATATCCGAACAATTCCAAGCCAACAAGGTCACCAATAATTGATACATTTTGGTTGGTATTAAAACATCACAACATCATTGGGTAAATAACTAAATAATGCATTTTGAGGCAAACAAAGATGCAAGGACTGCTTATATGCAGTTTTAATTACTTGTGAAACCACATTTTTTTTCACATCAGTAAGGGCTTTGCACTAGCGGACTTACAAAGCAATTGTAATGTCCAAGTTAATCATGCATCATCATTCATGTTAACGGGACCCATATTTAACACTTTAGAGATTACAGGCCGGATTCAGGCGGATTTAAGAAAAAGGGCCCTGTACAGCAGCTTAAGGTGGGGCCCTTTAGCAAGCGGAAAACAATATACACTTTAATGCGACTAGGGATGTCTGCGGGGCCCTGAGAGCAATATTAGGGGGACCCTGTCAGACAGCTGCTGACACTGCTGACTCTTATTAAAAAAATACACCACTGAGCAGGGATTGATTAAGACAGATTGTGTGAAGTTTTAATGATGCTGCAAGCAATACCCAGATTTCCACTAAAAAATATTGATTAGAAAATGGAAACCCTATCATTGAACAACGTGTTGTTGTTATTGGCAATATGCAGCTGAATGGCTAACAGTTTTAATACCCATTCTAAATTGACCTATTTTCACACGTAGGAATACACAACTAATTATTCCACGATCTAACCTCAGTCCTCTACTTCTACACAAGTTTTCTTTCGGTAGCCATAAGGAAGTGTATCAAACCTTTCCTGAACAACCCTCTTGGTGTTACACGCCTGTAGTTCTTTGTGTGTGTCCTTGTAACAATTCCTTTTTGTTTGGTCTCTGGTTATTTTTTTCCGTTGATGGACCCATACAGATTCTAGCGCCGAATTCGGCTTCCAACATTTCATTCAGGGTATCAAAATTAACAAAACAATCTGCATAGAATTGTGATTTAATGTAATACCACGCACCTTGCAGATTTAAACCCCAGTATCTGTGGCATAACAGTAATTCTTAGGGCCCACACTTAAAAATGTGTGAAGTAATTCCCATCTTAGATGACCTCATTGGTCAGTTCCCCCCAATTGTTACCCCAAGTGTGAGGAGCATCTTTCCCCCTCACGTTCAATATATATGACACTGTCTGTGTGTCCAAAGTATAACACATTTCTGTTTCTTTGCAGGGCTCAAGAATGCTGTACAGTTTGATCCCTTGTCAAGGCATGTGTAAATATAGCTATCACAAACATTGTATTCCCATTTATGCTGCCTGAACTCCTCTTTGAAGATTAATGTGCCCACAAACAGCTTCATTATGGAAAATCAGGTCCATTACCTCTATTTTGGAACTTCCTAATAGTCCCAACACTTCTGCTGGATCTGTAAGGAATTTGGTACGAGCGAGATGGTCAGATTGTCCAAATTGCCCCCAAAGCGTGTTCAACATCGCCTTGGCAACAGCCCTTACACCAGGATTATGGGATAATATTTTCTTTTCTCTAATTGGATCCGCTTCTTTGCTTTTAAATATCAGAGATGTACTTGTCTTTAGCAGATTTGGTCTTCCACTCCCGTAGCCACCCAGACTTTCTTGCTTCCCCTTCAAAATCTGTCAATTAATGCTGCAAAGAGGCCACCATCTTTAGTACAGGGTTCATACCTGCGGTGACCTTTGAAGTGCCAACCCTTCAAAACTCCCTATTTTGTACCCTAGAGTAACAGCCGTTTTTTGGAGTTCCTCGCTCAGCTCCATACCCCTCTAAACATACGATCCTTTTCTCATGCCGGCATTGGGGTGTCTGGGCTGGCCTTGAGTTCAGCGCAAGTACAGCCGCCAGGACGGCCATAGTGTAAACATGAGCTTATCTCCCATAGGTTTTGAAGACGTATAAACGGTAATGTACAAATCATTTTTAGGCACTACCTTGCATTGAACGAGGCCAAAGTAATCATCTAATGACTTGAAGTTTTTTCCCGATAATCTCTGGTTGTTTGATTGGATAGCGATGTGTTGTGTTTAACCCAAGGGTATAAGCTTGTGAAATCACATATCTGATTTTTTCCCCTTCAGATACACTTCAATGGAAATACTTCAAAGCATTACTCTCCCGCCAAAAAATGCTGAACGTGGTGTCAGAACAGGGACTATGTTTAGCAGTTCGAACAATTTGGAAATGACGTCACTACTTCTTGTCTTTGAGCTGGGCATCAAATTTACATTCCCATACGCCTACAACTCTTGCTTTTCGAGTGAATTTTCAAGGGCTTTAATGCGTGGAGTGGATTCCGGCCATTTACTTACCCATGGTCTTTTCCTGGAAACGGGGCCTTTTATGCGGAAGAGTAGCAGTCCAAACAACCATGGAAAAGACACCCAAAATACTCAAAAACAGTAATTAAGCTTTTAGCTACCCATCACAGAGTACTGTCCTACTTTTGAGCCCACAACCCGTCGTACTCTGATGGCACTTATTTCTTAGACTGGTATGCAGCCATTGCCGTCGCTTTTTTGGACTGGGGGTTTTTCTTTGGCTGAAAGCCCTCTACATGGTAAAGAGGACTTGTGGTCCTTCTTGTAAATCAAGGCTCTGAAAAACAAGAGTTGCATGCAGACGGTAGTGTCACAGCATGCCTTAAAAGGGGTCGATCCCTTATATTCTGGGCAAACTGTCAGGACATTTAACAATCTCCATGAATCTGACAGCACCACCTTTTACTAATATCTCCACACCTAACCTACAGTAATACGCACATATTTCTTAGTTTCTTCCTGGACAATTCAAAAACAGTGCCTTGTTTAGTCTCTTCTGGATGCATCTCAGAAATATTCGTCGTCTGGCTTTTGGCATCATTTCGTCGGCACCATAAAAGTGGCGTTCCGGGAGGGTACCACGATATTCTGCATTATCAGGAGTATTGAAATAATGGGGGAAGTAGCCTTTGGGGCAAGGTAAACCGAATGTGGCAGGCATTTTTGATAAGGGCATAGCCAGAAAACTCAACGAGTCTATAAACCTTATTTTGCTCTGTTTGCGAGCCATGTGCAATATCTTTCCTCCTTTCCGTATTACAGAATCAGGTTTTGACCCATTGTTTATCACATAATTCATGATGAAGTACAGGTCATACCCTTGGGCATTATGCGCTATAGCTGTGCTGCGATACATCAAATTTTCTTTTCCGTTCTCGTCTATTTCGTATTGATTGCTTTTTTCTTCAAACAACCAGGAACAGAACTCATCCACTGTGTTCTCCCCCTTAAAAACCACCTCTCGGTCTTCGACAGCTTGTTCGCAGATTTTGCAACTGTTCACTTTAGACTCTCTGTCTTGTGTATCTAACGGAAGATCCAAACAATCACTGCAAGTCCAATGAGCAACAACCAGATTAGGGACATGCTTGCCTGTATTCTGTTGGCACTCAAAATCATAGAAAATGTATTTCTCTGGGAGAGGATTTTCACTGTCTGGGAGATTATGCTTCTGCATATAGCATTGGTGATCTTTTGACACATATGATGAACACAGCTTGCAATAATAGTCACCGCATTCATGCTGTTTAGATTTACGGTTAGCTGGTAGTCTGGTCATATTAACAAATGTGAAACATTTTTTGCAAATAAAGTACTTACTGCATGTTTTTTCTAGGTGCAGCTTGTAACATTTGGCAGTTTGAAATTCCCTCATGCAACTTTTGCATTTTGTCCACTTGTCTTTAGGTTCAGCGTTTTGTCTTGCATCGCATTTGTCTGTTTTGCACTGGATGCAAACACCCTCGCAGTAATGATAATCGCTGTTAGTATAGCCAACAAAACAGGATTCGCAAAAATAAGACCTATTCAGAAAAGCTTTCATACTCGAAATCACGCAATAATGTTCATCATAATGATATAGATAGATAGTCTTTGACATCGAAGGCCCCATAAAGATGTGTCCATTGGCATGCCTCATGCTATGCACTACTAGCCTAACATTGTGATCTTGTGCCAAAACATCTTGAAACTTCGAGTAATCGTCTGAGGAAACCTTCCCCTCTGAAACCCCTGCCTTTTGGTATAGTTCCTTTGTTAACGTGTCTAAAATTTTGTTTTCATTCTGTATGGATTTCCACTGATCATGATGAATGGGTCCATTTTTATTATACAAGGCCTTGATAATGGCCTTTCCGAAACACAAATCATCTTGATTGTGCACCCGAATGATCCCCTTTTTATATTTCACGTATTCTTCATTGTCTAGAGGGTCCTTACGTTTATGTCCCCCACCGTCAGGATTATGGAGGTGTGTTACCGTAATACTGACACCAGAATGGAGAAAAAAATGTTGGTTGCTTTGAAGAACTTTTTCAAAAAGACCCAGTAGGGATGATGCATCCACATCCTTAACTTGTGCCCATGGAGTAGCAATGGGGTCCCTCAATTCAGGAGAAATAATCACTAATCGCATGTAGTCCTTAGGTTTTAGAGTTTGGTCGTGTTTAATCTGAACTAGGAATTGTCTAAACGTTTCACCAGTAACTTCCAAAAGTTCTCCTACTCTGCCTCTGAACTCCCCATTACACTTCAAATTATATACTCTCTCAGATGCGTTAAACCTTTATTGTGTGTCTCGTTCACTAGGAGCCATTCAAAATTGTTGTCACCTAAAGTACATGTATGATGTTCAGTCTTACAACTGAGATTGTTTTCATGGCTCACCGAGCTAGGTAATGTGAATAAACGCTTTTTTTCTACTATCGCTTGATCATCCCATTCCTTACCCCTAACACGTTTTCTCTTGTTATGGGCTCGAGCACGTTCCTGCATTCTATAAGGCGAGTCACTTGAGGTCCCAGGAATATCTTGTATATTTATGGTATGGTCATCAGTCCCACTCCCTACCTGAAGTAAATTGCCATTGTCACCAAAGATATGTTTACAATCACCAGCATCATTAATGTTTACACAACCTGTTTTGTATTTCTTGTCTTCTTTATCCCCATCCTGGTTGTTCAATTTCTTTTCTGTTGCAAGCTGCCTTGACTGCATCGCATCTATGTTGGTCACATCTGAAGACTGACTGCTGCTGTCTTGCCTTTGAACTACAATGACAAAATTCAAAATTGTTAAGAATATGTCAGTTAAGTACAAACAAACAAACAAATCAACCAAAAGCACTTAATATTTTTCAGTATTTCTTATTGAATGTGTTGTACAAGGCTGTAGGACTCTCATAATGTATATTTTCCAACTGAAAAATTGACAGAAAAGGAAGAAAGCAACAGTGTTCAGAGATATGAATCACCATTCAATTACGTGTTGTAATAAGTGTCTGTCTGGACAGTAATGACTAAAATATCAGATGTTGTCCTTATTAGGTTGCTTTTGGTCTTATCACTTGTGGGTATGTTAGGATATTAACTTTCTTGTTACAAAAATGCAAACATCTTATTTTTGATGATTTTCTGATTTAGCAAATCACTGATAGTGCCTTTAACTCAAGGGGAATCATGAGATTTAAATTTTTAAAAATTATATTACATTTTGAAGCTAAGAGCAATTGCAATTAATTATATATTAACTTCGATCCACTACATCTTTTTGAATTTGGTATCAACACATAGAAATGAAAATATATGCTCCACAATATGCATGAGGTGATGCAAATACAAAAAATACAGCAAGTAAACTTGCGTCATCCCCCGGCAAGATGGTAGTCTGAAACATGACCTCAGATGACCTTTGACCTTGGTCCATGACCTTTGACATCATCCACACATGAAGGAACCCCTATTGCACCTTAACCCCAAGTCTGGTTTAAATCGGACTTAAACTTTCGAAGGAGACGCGAAAAACGAAAACCTAACCAAACTGGAACACACATACACATACATACGACAGCGTTCAAGATCTGACTTGCATTTGGAGGACAAAATGAGTAAAAACTGAAGTTCAAGAATTTTGAATGGAAACTACTTTTTCTGGGGTGAAATTTTGTGTAGAAACTGAATCTGGCATTAGAAATGCAAAATTACTTCCCCCTTACATGCTACACCTCAAAATACAAACCTCCATGATATTCGAATAGGGAAAAAGAGACAACATGCTAAAACTAGGAATAGCAATAATTTTACTGAACCTGTCAAAATTATAACCTTAGTAGACATAAGTAAGGGTATTCTTACATTGAATATGTTTATAGAACTGTATTTTTTCATTCTGAGTCTAAGTCAGCTAGTGTCTGCTGGTATTTTAGGTGGATTTGGTATGATATAGAGGCTTTTGTACATTAAACGACCTAGTGTGCCGAAGGAAAAAAATGATTGATAAAAATTCAAACTCAACAGGCGTTCTTCGAACCACAAAGGTCCCCCGCCCGTCGCGAAGGTAAATGGGGAAATATATTTTTAAGATCACAGGGAGAATTGCTATGAAAAAGTGTTTCTCAAACCACTGAGGCTGCTGCAATACCAGTTGCAATTTGACGGTATCAACTGTTGACTATTGACCATACAACTATTGGTATTTATTTGACCTTAGATGACCCTACTTGACCTTTAAATGCCTTAACCATTTTCGGTTTTTGGAATGTTGTCCACATCCCCAATTTTCCCATGACCTATCACTGTTTATTAGTTTTACCTTGAATAACCCACGACCTTGAAATGGCCTTCAAAATTTTTCACAATGATGCTTACTACACCCATCGTTTTCATGACCATACTAACATGGTGTTAGGGATTTGACCTTGGATAACCCCCACATGACCTTGGAATACCATCAAATTTTTTGGCACTGAATGTTGACCACACCCACCCCCCCCCCCCAAAATGGGCCTTATTTTTTTTCATCATCCTACCAAATACTTAGTGATTTGACCTTGGAGACCCCACATACCGTTGAAATGCCTGCAAATTTTTTTGGCACTGAATTGCTGACCACACCACCAAGTTATCATTATCCTAATCCTACCACTACTTAGTGGTTTTGACCTTGAATGACCCCCTCATGACCTGAAATGACCTTCAAATTTTTTGGCAGTGCTCGAATGTTAACTACACCCACCAAGTTCAATCATCCTACCACATTTGACAAGGGTTAGCATTTGTATCCCATTTGACCTTGATGACCCCGCATAACTGAAATTACTTCAAATTTTTCCGGCACTGAATGTTGACCACACCCCCCACGTTCATTTTCATCATCCTACACAATTGACAAGGCTAACAAATTTACTTTCTTTGACCTTGAATTACCCCCGCTTACCTTGAAATGACCTTCAAAGTGTTTGGCACTGAATGTTGACCACACCCACCAAGTTTAATCATCCTGCCACAATTGGCAAAGCTTATAATCAATTTACTATTTTGTCGACCACTTTGACCCTATTTTGACACATATTTGACCTTTGACTCAAATCACAGGACCCATCTTCGAACTCATCCGCCGCCTACTTGACTGACATCTAGTGGTGCAGATGGACGCCCATACTTGCTTTATAAAAAGATATCGTGTTTAAAGGTTTGTGCAATTTAACCTATTTTTGACCATATTTGACCTTTGACCCTGACACATGACCCACTTCAGATCCAGGCCAACGCGTACTTGAGATACCTCTATGGTGCGAAATGGACACCCACGCTTGCTTAGATCCAAAGATATCGCGTGGACACCACACACCCACACACCACGCACGCACGGACGGAGAGCATTTCTATAGTCCCCCTTCGGCAACAAAAGTTGGCGGGGGACCAAAAATTGAGGAGTCCTAGGTCTAATAAATATGAACTGGTTTAGGGGAGGTATTGGGCATAACAAGTTCATATTTTAAAATCCCATAATCCCTGGAATTTTTTGAGTTTGAAATTTTTTATCAAATCGAATAAATTTTTCACACCTGCAGAACATTTAAGGGGTAGGTACATTTTTGCAATATAATTTTTCTTAGTAAAGAGCAGAGCATCTGTTCAAACTTACTACCTACGTTTTGCTATTGCATTTCTAAACAAATATGACACAAAAATAGTATCTCTAGGGTATACCTTTGTGAAATATGGTTATTTGAGTCCCAAAATTGGACAAAAACCTCAAATTTTGCGTACATATTTGTCACTCCAACGTACAATGTCAAGAAGCTCTAACCCAAAAACAGAGTAGTTTGAACATGCAAACATTTTATGGTAAAATAGGTTGAATAATTTAACTTAATAACAAATGACAATGGCTTTTTTTTGTTGTAGATATGGGTCCATTCCAAAATAGACAAAGTCACAATTTTTTGTCACTCAAAAAGGCCCAATTTTGGCCAAAATTGGCCAAAAAATGGAATTATATCTCCAAAAAGTGTGTTTTTTTCACCATTTTAAGGGCCAAAATCAGAAACTGCTGTAATTTTTACCTAGAAAACAATACATTGAGAAATTTTTTAGTGTTTTCACATCTAAAAATTTTTCACACCCATGTCCGTCAAACGCAAGTCAGATCTTGAATGCTGTCATACATACAATATAGGACATTCGCACCCTCGCATATCCCCGCTGCTTTTCAAGCCAGGGATAAAAAGTAAACTTTACTCAGTCATTCCCCTCAGGCTAGTGGATTTCTCCACATCCATTGAAATGATTTATTTATCCGAGATACTGGGTTCACTAGATGTGTGCAGACTTTACTCCAACCTCAGCAGAATTCTTTACCTTATAAAATTTCACCCACATGCTTATTTTTCTTTGTGGTTACATTTGATTGCCGATATTAAGTGACTGGGTAGCAAACACTTACAAACATTCGAATTTTTTGCTAATTGGGGTATTTTCTTTTTAAGGTCGGTCACTGTGGTAGAATCACCAGTTCAAAATATAAACACTGACACCTTAAATGCAATATATTATTTTGTAATAAAAGGATACAGAATTAAGTTTAAAATTGCCCAACTGCTGCATTTGTCCAGGCCCCCATCATAAAATTAGTGATATCCTATCCTACCTTGTTCAAAGCATCCTGAATCTGATTATATCACCAGCGAACTGCCGTAAAGCAATTTAGTAATTTTTAACCAAACCTTGTATATGCCAAGCTATTTTTTTTTTTTTAGTATCCAGATTCAAACAACACACGTGTCTGCGGATTAGCTCGTCAGCTCGGTCAGACAGCTTGTACAGATTGTACTGCCAGTTTATATCATTTAAAGAATTTTTTTGTGATTGCGAAAATTTCTTCGGCGGGGGGGGGGGGTTGCTTGTCCATATATGGGCGTTTTATGATATTTGACTATTGGCCAATCAATGACACTCGATTCCTTACTGACATTAGGGTGGACGTTGGGCCCATGGTAAACTATTGTGTGTCATTTGTACTGTGCAGTTACGGTACGTGGGTAGACTATCAGACTGTATTAAATACAGAATGACCAAGATGCGAGGTTGAGCGATTCGTGGAAGTAACAATTTCTATATTGGAGAGATTCGTGTGAGGTGGTGACTTGTGAATGGTCAGTAATTTGTAGCGAAGTGATTCGTGCACATAATATGGTATAAATAGATTTCTGAGACCATTTTCCATTTACTGTTTTTCATGGGTCCGGCCTATGCACCTGAGCTGGTGGTGGTAATGGGGGGGTGGAGATTTTGCATAGGCGCCATGCTAAGACCCAGATGGGATATATTTCTGATATCACTTTTTTCTATCCGCCTGTGTAAGAGTTTGCCTGGGCTCAGCTAAGGCGTCAGTGGTGGGGTGGGGGGTGGGGGGGGGGGGTGCGGGGGTGTGGGGGGGGGGGGGGGCGCCGGGGTCCACACCAATATATACGGTGATGTACCTCGAAAATTGGACATAGCCGAGCCTCTTGAGCAAGACTAAACCTATCCTCGAGAGCATGTGTGACACAATGGATAAGGAGCAGCATTCAGGATCTAAAAACCAAATCAAATAGGGAGTTTTGAGCCCCCGCTTTGTCAACATTTTTGTGTTCCTCGCAGACATTAATCTCGATTACCTATCGACCGAGCAAAATCTGGATCTATTCGGGGAATATTGCAATCTGAAGTAGAGATAGGTTGATTGCCCCATAAAGCAGCCACCGAGATGGTTCCTAGCATAACCAGTGAGCCATGCTCTAACACAATAACCCATCAAGTAAGAACCTCTTCAGACTGCCGATCACCATGCTTCTTTTTTTATACAGGTTTTTGCAATGCATAGTTTATGTCTCCACTGCACTCAAAAGCAATAACAAAACGTTTTCTTGAATACGTCCCCCATATATCCAATATTTTGAGATTTTAGTCACAGTGGCATTGGTATTGACTAGTCACACCCCTGTGAATGGTAGGCTCAACTCTCTAGGTGCAAAGAAGGGAATTTGTAATTATATAATTAATATCGGAGATCTCCGATAATAATTCAATGGCTGCTGGAAACGTCCTTCCAATATGAAATAGCCGGGAATTGCTCCATGTAGGTGTGTACGCTAATCCATTATTCTCCTTGGTTCAGGAAGTCAACCAGAGATAATTATCATGAGATGACACTAATTTCATAATGGTGTACATAAAATTGTTTATTTCCAGCTACCGCCATTGAGGGATCCGAATTCTATTACAAAATCGCTTCTTTTATGACTAATGCCATTTTTGAGAATTACCCACTCGCAGGTATTGTTTACAAGACAATACCAACACAACTGGGCAAAAATCACAATTTTGAAAATTTGTGGCACTCTTTCAAAAAACTGTGCTGTATTGCTTTTAAGATGATAGTCTGATTTTTTTTATTAGCATCACCTCATGCATATTGTTGCGGGTAATGTTTTCATTGGTTCTTACCTTGATTGTGGAGTCACTTGTAGGTTTTGTTGCATTTTTGTTACTTATATCCCAGTGTCCTCTTTGTGTGTGGTTGAATTACGGAGTGAAGCTTTCTGTGTTCACTCCAGTGCTGTACCGCTTAACTTTATAGATATCGTTCAAAAGCTTCCACACTCGTAGTCGGCGATTTATCATCTTCAAGTGCTGGAATTAGCTTATTCTGAACTTTCTGGATTATTTTCTTAGCAGGGAAGTAATTCTGTAGAGAAAATAACAAAAATTTAAATAAGCTATAATAAAAAAGGGATATAAATAATGAAACATTCCAAATGAGTAATATTCTCACGCATCGCAACAGTTCATCCCGTTGATAATCAAATTGACGCGATTTGTTATAGGTCTAACATTTGGAGCTCTCCATTTTTTGTGTGAAAGTCATGTGCTGAAACCTAGCATCAAGTGTAAAAACATTTGATTTTTAAGCATGTTCAAGAATATAATGTGTGGGTGTATCCAGGCAACTTTAATTTGCGGTACAATATCGGAGTTTTGGTTAATCGGGATTCGGGGAAGTTTTTATTATTTCACCTTCAGCTGCCATAATTCAGGTTATGGTTAGGATGTAGGGGGGCGGAGATGTAAGGTGAATGAAATAATACCAAAAAAAACACCCCTAAAACCAAGGATTGCCAAGTTTGGCTATAATACCCTTAAAAGAGCTTTATTCTTCACGCAACTATTTCATGAACTCCACATTTATTTTATATTACAGTCAATTATAATTAGAGGTGGGCTCTAGAGGGGTCAATATTGGGTCACAGTTTAGATCACTTCGAATACAGGCTTAGTAGAATGAGCACTTTAAGGGATTGCTTATCCCAGTTTTTGAAAGAAGAAAAGAAATTTAAAAATGCGAAAAAACCAGGTGCCCCAGGGAAAAATTCAAAATGGCTGCCATCGTATTGGCCAAAAATCATATTTTTGACCATAACTTGATTTAAGCTTTTGTTGAATAATTCATTTTTGACACTACCCATGTTTTGGCCTGCAAGGAATCATTCTATGCAACTCACGAGACTTTTCATTTTCTCGATATTGCAGTTTTTAGCTTAAATTGGACTGCGAGGCAGCTTTTCCAAAAAAATTCACATCAATATCAGAAGTTTTAAATTTTAAACTGGTGGGCCTCATCAGAATTGTCGACTCCTCATTTCCTGAAGATTAGAGAGTTGTAACACTTGTCATTTTTCCGTTAGCAGCAATTTAAAATTTGATTGAAAAACACTAATTCATTGGAATGGTACAGGGTCAACGGCCTTGCTAGTGTAGGTTTCAATGAAGGGATGACATTAAGGAGGTGTGTTACAATCAGGGTACCTCTTGGTGAAAACACCACAATGGGACCCCATAAAACATGTCGTACTTTTTCATAAATGTAATTTGCAAAAAAGACCACCAAAAAGCACTACCTGTAGCTGCAAAGAAACAATTTGAAAAATGCTTGAGATAACAAAAATAAGAACTTATGTGTGGAGGGAATTGCTTAAAATCACCGTCTCATTTGATTTTTATTTATTTTAAGCTAATATGAGTAGATTCAAGCACTGTCATTAAAAGAAAGTTGGAACAACATTCAACATTCAGGAAATATAAACTTGTGAAAGCAAGGTATTTAATATCCGGAAATCTTAAAAGAATGTGAACATTTGGTACAAACAGTGGTGTCAATTTGAAATTTAGTGGTAAATTCCGTCAAAAAAAGTCCTCTCCATATTTAGGGTAATAAAGCTTAAACTAAATGGCAGATTGATTGGTGATATTTTCTGTTAAAAAAACTCTAGTTTATGTTCTATACATTTGTAGTAAAACACTAGTGGCTCCCATAAGTTTTCCTGTATCACACGATCAAATGTTAGGAAGTCAGGGTTCCGGCCAAAATCTGTTCCTTTCACGAAAACATGGAAGTTTCATTACCATAAAAAATTGTTCCTGAAGACCTCGCACCTCCAAATTTTGGAAATATACTGTTTGAATACTACAATACCAAACAAACATTAATATGAAAAAGAATCAAAGAACTTTGTTTTTCACCCCAAATGTAGAAATGAATGAGAGTGTTACTGTCAAAAATATTGTCATCTCCGAAAAATGTAACACGTAATCAGTCATAAAAATGTTTTAAAACATTTTTATTTTTTTTCCTCAAAAATTTTGGAATTATACATCTTGACTTGCCTACCCAATGCAAAAACAATCAATGCATTTGAAAGAAAATCATGGGACTTCATTTCACCCCGAATGAGACAGCGAGGTACCTGATTGTTAAACAACCCTAAAAAGCATACAGTTGTAAAACTGAAAACACTATTATGTAAGTCAGATTTAACAAGTGTTCATAATAAAATTCTCTTTTTGAATGTTAAAAATGCAATTTCAATAGGATGCGAATTTTATGGGGAAAGCGCCCTCAGAGCTCCAATTGTGAGCAAAAACTGCATGTCAAGAAAAAATGAAAATGAAAGCCATACTGAGAGGAAAGTGCATAGCATGATTCCCTCATACCTTCAAAACATGGATATTTGGCGGCCATTTTGGATTTTACGTAAATAGATCATCAGGATGGTTCATAAATCAAGTATAGAGTGTTCTCACAACAATCAGGAAAACAATTAGTACTCAATAAGATATTCGAATATACTATTCAGGAGTCTTGTGAACTGTATGAACAGTGAACAAGACTCCTGAGTATAGGATAGTCGAAATATCTAGAGTGAGTAATAAAATTGTTTCCTGGATTTGTTGTGAGACACTCTACTACTTAAGCTTGGATTTTTTCGATGGGGCCACCCTGGTTTTGCACTTTTTTTCAATTTTTCTTTGAAAGGTGGGATCAGTGTGATGATTAAAGTAATCAAATGAACAGGTGTTCGAAGGGAGTGATCTGAAACATTGACAGTTCTATTAGCCACCTCTAATTATATAAATGACGTCATACAAAAGTTTGGACTATCTAGACCCCATGATCATCAGGGCCTACACTATTATAATTACATCGCACTGCCCCAGGCCAAACTCGGTTTACAGACAGAAATTACAAAATTATTGAATTTCTTTGTTGGTCACTTCGAGGTATATCGGGGACCCTTCTGGGGACGAGGCTGTAGTCTCCCCCCCATTGAATGGGGTCTTGACTTAATCGTCAGACTCGCCGAACAGCAATAAAACAACGATTGGACCCATCTTTCATTTTCAACATGGCCACATTTTTGTTGTTCAAAATCCCTTTTAAAATCAGTTATTCATTTGAATAAAGCCATATTTAGTGTTGTTTCCTTATTTTGAATATACATACCGTTTCAATCTGACATAACTAGAAACTGCAAATTTTGTAATACTTTCGAACATTCTCCCGTAGCCTGTGTTTGTTTTCGCCAATTGAGTGTCAATATTTTGGAATTGCCTTTTTCCAAGGCACCTTCTCAAAATTGTGTGTCTTTTGTTTCAGTTTTGCCCCATTTAACAGCTATTTTAAACTCAATTGTATCGATGATTGGTAACTTACAGGGTGTCCCCCAAAAAAGTGGTGCAAGCAGAATAAACCCCGATGTCTCAAAAACTACTGAGCTGTGAATTTCATTCTCATGTGATCTAATTATAATCTTTTTGTAAAATTGTGGCAAATCCCATGACAATCCGCACATGCAAACCAGAGATATATACGATTATTAAAGGCATCTGTTTTCACCCATTCCAATGGTATTTACAGTTACATCTTGCCCGTTCTGCTGTTGGTTTAGCGATTTTCGACACATTGATGTACTGCTGTATTTATGGCATACCATTTATATATTAACACTAAGGAAATACAAACTTCAATGCACAAGATATTATTTTTTTAGATTTATTAGTTGCAAATAGCATTAGGAAACAATAAACGTGTATGATTTGAAGCCCATTCTGCATTCTAACAATTATAGCGCAACAAATCAAAACTTTGCCGTATGTCTATTTTGTTATTTCTCCTGTGCAGTTTTTGTGATAAAACTAAACTTGTAACAATGGCACATGTTTTTAAATGTCATCATGTAGTCGCATTCTTTTACAAGACAAGAAATTAAAATAGTTAGTGACCTGAATCCTTCGCTCGGACAGTAGTTTGCCTGGCATCTTTTGTACAGACCCAAATTGTAATGACACACAATACGATATTCTCGAAGTTTCTCTCTTTGTGAAGGTTGAGGAAGTTGTCATCCACTTAATTGAAATTTGAACTATAGGGATCACACCTGTCATTTATTGATTTAATTTCTCTACTTTAACAATTGACTTGAATCTAAACTTTCATTTCAGCAACATCCATTGCTTTCTTAAAATCTGTTCAATGTACATGCATTACTCCCGACAATTAATATTTCAACAAGTAACCTCTTAGGACTGAGTATGTCAGCTTAAACGTATTCGTAGAATCATGAAGATATGTGTTCAGATACAAGCACTGCATTAATTTAGTAGCATATCACCTTCAGGTTCTTAGGTTATCATTAATTTTAGTAAATGCACACGATTGAACCACAAATCTATTGATGTTAACGATAATCCCTAACTGTGTAATCCCATGGAATGGATGAAAACAGGGGGTCTTCAATAATCGTTTATATCTCTGGTTTGTATATGTGGATTGTCATGGGATTTGCACAGTAATACAAAAGAGTATAATTAATATCCTCAATGAAAATGAAATTCACAACTTCAGCAGTTTTGAATGACAGACATGGAGTTTATCTGCTTGCACCACTTTTTTTGGGACACCCTGTATTTAAACAATGTGATGGAGACTAAATATTTTTTCAGTATTGCAAGCCCTGTGGAACTAATAATAAAACGCTGCAACGTACAAAACTCTACGCTTAATAGGAAATAATTCCAGCCTTATTTTTTAGTTAGCAACAAAATAACAAGATAACAATAAAAATAACAAGAAAGAAAGGTCATAGACCATTTAGAAAAATTCACTTCATTTAAATTACGTTGAGTCCTCAAAACTGCACAAGTGTAGTTTTAAAGGTCTAAGTGGAATCTAGCAATATATTTTTAAAAGGCATTTTGTTATAAATCCGTTTAATCAAAAGGTAACCATTTAGGTTGGCCTTCGGAAAATTTTATTTATGAAAAATGGAATAAACTTTTTTGGGTGGCAGGTTTTTAAGCAGGTCGGTCAGGTTACCGGAAACAATTTCTTTTGTTTGGCCTAATTGCTTTCTATTGCCAGTGTGAGTCTACAATCCCCACAGGAAGAACTATTACATGCCATGCTGGTGAGTCTAAGGGTCGCGATTCCCAATATGTTTGGTACCAGGACGTGGTACTCGATGCTACATCGAGCCATTCCTTGACTAGTGGGAACGCGTTTCAAGTGGACTCGGACCTACATCCGAGATCGGGTCCGAGACAACCTCAGGTAGGTAGTCTAGTACTAGGACGTGCTACCAAAAGCACAGTGGGAACGCGTTTGTACATCGTAAGTGGGCCGGGCTCACATATCACCGTGGAAACCACTGCCCTGGCTGGAGCAAAGACCGGGGAGCAAGCGACAAATTATCGCAAAACAAATCCGTATTTTCTAAATTGGAATTCATAACTATACCAATATCTACCCATTTCCTTCATTAAGTTTCTCTATTTGTATCATATATTTCATAAGTGATAAAACACGATACTTGAGGAGAATTGTTAGCGATAAGAGCAGCGGCGAAAAAAGCGGGCTGACGGACATCTAACGGACTATAAGCCCCATACAGTAGTGTCTCGAATTTGCTTATAAAACTCCAATGGGACACCTTGCATTGAGAAGGAAAGCAGCCAGATTGACTATGATGCATAAAATAGTCAACGGGTCAGGTTGCCATACCGGCGTCAGAGTTTTTGATATCAGCCAAACGCCCATCTCGTCAACCAACTCTAAATCTTCATAAGCAAGCACGCCAAAAAGGATGTTCTTAAAAACTCTACTTCCGCATACCATATCGAATGGAACTGTATACCTGAAAACCCTCGTCAATTCACCACAACTAAAGCATTAAGGAAGAAACAACCAAGCATGCTTAGAAAGAAACAACGCCTCCACATCTTAACTAACGCCCTAGCGCATCACTAACACTCGCGTTAACCTCTACCGTCGAGGGAGTGCCAGAGTAGACCAGTCAAAGTAAAAATGTAAACAATGAGACTTCCGGGTTTACGATGAATCTGAAAATGGATAAGGTCACGCGCATCACGCCGATTATCAAACTGGATCAGAAAATATAGTAGACGATGTTCTTGTTCGACAGTCAAAAATGGTTTTATTCAAACAGGTTTCATACAGAACCTATTTGTTTTCATTCAAGTAGCAACAGAGGAAAGCGAGCAGATCATTGTTTTTCCAAATTATAAACTATCATGGAAGAATGTAAGGAACAACATCAGGGTAATTGGCCCGGTACTACATCGGCGTTTGGACGGATGGGAGTACTGTATCGCGACAGTGAGAACGTGAAATCAATGTGGGCCGAGCCCACTTCTATGTGGACTCGCCTAGGTCCGAGCACACAGTTATAGGTGGGAACACGGACCTAAAAAGTGTTTGCCGTCATTTTGCCACGAGGGGAAAAACGGTCAGCAGCAGTTGCAATTGCTTGGTATGCCGGTGGGACTCACGGAAGAAACTTTTGTATTGCCTTCTGGGCATTCCGTTATAGGTCAACCAAATGGTCAAAATATGAAAATCGTCAAATTTTTCCTGCCTCAGTTATTTCAAAAAGGAAGGTGAAGTGTCTGTTTGCAGGAAATATGGAACTTTCCAGATATGCATGTGTTGTCAGGATTTATTTAAGGCTCTGTCGACAAAGGTGCTAAACTGAAATTTCTGTGGCACAAAATTTGACCTTTTTTATTCCCCCGTAAGAGGAACTCAAAAGAAGAATTAAACAATTAGTAAGGACTTATTTTGAAAGTCATTGCATACATACATTTAAACATCCATGAATAATTTTCAAAAGCCTAGGAAATTTTTATTTTTAATGGCACGATTTATAGGTGTATCTCCTAGACAAATTCGGCAAAAAAAAAATTTCTGCGCAAAAAGTCCTAAATCGCGCAAATCCGCTCCCTCCCAAATAGTAGTAAAACCCCATGATCAAGTACAGACAGTAGCCCTCAGAAGTCAGGAATTTACGCAAGTGCTGGAAAGATTATCCATTGAATTATCACTTACCAATTTGTTTAGGTGCTGGTAAACGTACGTGCAAATAATAAGTAATTTTTAATATTTTAGACAAATAGATGATGCTTTTTTGATATACTAAATAAAATTTGACAAATTCAATACATGTTGGAAATGTATTTTTAGTAAAGAGGAAAACAAACCGACAAAAAACAAAAACAAATTTGGAAAGTTTAGTAGGTGGTAAAAAGGTCATGAGAAAATTCAAATATTTTTTGTAAGGCCAAGAAAAAATAAGACAAGCATTGGTTTGGGGAAAAAAGTTTGGATGTATTTTTGGATTCGTTGTGGAAACGACTTCCACAAATGCCTACAAACGGGGTCGGGGCCTTTTTTTTCAGGCGGGTAGACACATTTTAGCTAGTTTAAGGAAAACATCCTTGTCAGGCTCGATGTTAGCTTAGAGCAAGCCAACACTTCAATGGAAACCCCGGGAAAACCCAATAGCGATCATTAAAAAAATGTTACAAAAACCCTATTTGCGTGATAACTTAGCCAGAATGCCCCCATAATCCAAATATAGTGTGTTCTTTACAAATATGGTGTGTTCTTAACCAAATATGGCGGGTTCTTTCTACGAAATTTGACTATTCCAAGTAGATTCAGATATTCACCGTTACCCCCCCGAGAGCGCCTATTACCTCGTGCAATTCCCATCCGGTGAGCATAAGAGGTGTGTAATGAAGTCAATGGAAGAGCCGTGGTTGTTTTGCCGAGGTCTCTCAGGACCTCGGCTATGAAACCACATGCTCAATTCTGCATTGAAGTCTATTTGTCTTCATAGAGTTAAAGACACTATCGTGATTTGCTGTACTCTCAGTCTAAAATCGAAAAAAGCATCAAAAATTTTCCCAGATTGTTTGCATGTATGTAACAAGTACAGGCTATCCCCTAACTACCCGCCCAAGTGATATAAGACCAGAAGCAACTAATAAGGACAGAATCATAGATTTTAGTAATATTGTCCGACGGATCCGCTCTATCTAACACGTAATTGAGAGAATCCGTTATCTTGGATTTTACACTGCCGTTTTCTTCCTTTCTGTCAAATCTACAGCTGGAAAAGTTAACTTATCAGAATTCTACAGATTTATCTTCACTTTGAAGTGTATTACTGCAAATTTCAAATATTTTTCAATCCCCTGATAGTTGTCTTTAAATAGATTAGCATTCAGGATGTCTACCGTTCAGATTTTTCATTACATTATTTGTTTTTCTTCTGTGAAAATGATCCACTACCCAATATACTATTAATTTTGGAGTTTAGTGTTGGGTGGGAATGCGATGCATTGTAGCACATCGAACAAAATCATCGCAGGTTTGTCAAATTGTTTTTAAAAGGCTTTTCTTGTCTTAGTCTCCTGCCAAGACTGCTTTTGATGGCAGTTTGGTTATATTGTTGCCCGGGATACATTTAGATAGGGCGCACGTAACAAATAGGAGAGTTGTAGGTAGAAAGTGATCAGCCACGTAGAGTTACACTACGGTAAGCAAGAGTTGTTTTTCATGTTACTGTGCGCTATGAGTTCTTCGGAAGAACCCCCCCGATTTGGCGCCTTAGGCCTATAAGAAACCAATTTATTATTATTATTTTATCCTTTTAAGTAATATTTCTGGAATCAGTACATAATAGGGATGTTTTACCCTTTCCAGTTACTAATTGCCAGACACCCTTAATTAACTCACATTGCCTCTGAACACTATTAACAAGAACTCACCTATCCATCTCCAGAATCTCATACTCTATCCCTGCAGTGTGTTCAGGGTCAAACAGAGCTGGTGTCAAATACTCCTTTGGCACTAGACTACGTCTAAGTCCAGTTCAATTGGTTAATAGTATAAATCTGTGTTCAAGAGTAATTGATACATGTATGATTCCCTAATGTATAAAGGGTTAGGGTACAAAGGCACATAGAAATGTCAGACTTGATGGAAGTCCATCAAGGCCGTGGGGCATTGTCATATCATATTTACATTTTAGCTCTGGTATCAGGACTCACACTTGCCCTTGTCAAGCTTTCTTGGTTATGGCCAGTACTGATAGTATCTAGGCCTACTAGTATATAGGGCAGCCAATGTTGGTGCTATGTTATGTTCAAAATTATACCCAGTGTAGAATAGCCTATAGATGTGTTTGCAGGCTCAATACTAATTACTATCTTGTGGAATGATATTGATGCCCCTATTTGCAACTCTGTTTCCATTAAATGCATTAAGTGCATGTATAAATACTATTTATTATCACTTTACTCTTAAGATATTGTTACTTTAGTACTGGTCAGTGGTCTGTATCTTGTTTGAGCATTCGGCGCGTTCAATAGTTGGGTCATTTCGGGCAATTCCGTGACCGTGGAGAGCAGAGCATCATTTCTCAGTGGATTTGTCTTCTATAAAGGTTAAGGAACAAATTTAGAGGGGGTGCCCCTCGAGAAAGTGTGGGCGGAATCCAGGAGGGGGGAAAATTCATAATACAGGGGTCAAAAATTAAAAATGCTTGAATTGCTGTAAAAAGGTAACCAAAGTGTTCTTCTTGTTACAAGGATTAAAAAAAGGTATAGTTTGTACTACCTACAAGGTATGGTTACCGAGGTATAAGAAAAAATCATCAAATGTCAAAGTTCATCACCAAAGGTTAAATCTTTAATATTGCACCGATTTCTTTAAAAATGGTCTCAAATTGTTAACCTTTCCACAGGGATTGCAGCAAAAGTATTTACACTCTCATTTGTATTTGTTTATCGAGATAAATGACAAACAAGGTCAACCCCATTGACCTCTATTGATCTCCGAATTTTAAAAATATGTTAGATGGTGCATAATGTTTTTGTTGCAGTCTCTGAGGAAAGGTGAACAATTTGAGCCCATTTTTGAAGAAATCTGAGCAATATATTTAAGATTTAACCTTTCGTGATGACCTTTGACATTTGATGATTTTTGTGTTATATCTCCATAACCATAAGTTGTAAGTAGTACAAACTATCCCTTTTTTTAATCCTTTTAACAAGACGAACACTTTGGTTACCTTGATCTCTTTCGTTTTTTTCCCATTTATTGTCTTCTTCCTGCATAGTTAATATACTTGTCAGTGCCACTGGTTGTCCATATATATAGCCAATTGCCATAGCCAACATGTCTGTCTCACATGTCTTGTCTTGTTTATACACTTAATGTTGTCTTTGTTTTATTTGGCCTTGTCCTTGCACCGTAACTTAAAGGGATTAGCAGCGATTTGCTAATCTGAAACATCAAAAAAATAATCAAAATTCATATTTTTGTATTTTTGTTACTGGCATGGATATGCAAACATAACCTGCAAGTGGTTGACTTGAAATCCGTGTATTAAAGACGTACAATTCAGTACTTTTTATCTGATTCTTTAATTTCTATATCGCGTATCAAAATTCCGACTTGAGATCAAAAAAAGCCTCTCTTGGTGAATATCCCAGATTTTAAGCATGATATTGTGCACCATGATCAATACAGTTTGACCTCAATCACAAACATTATTGATCTTTGTTTATTCTGTGCTAGTGTAAACCACAACCAGCTGTTTATTGTAGATTTTGAGACGTCATCGCTGTATGTCTTTTTGCGGGAGACAGTATGACAAATTTCCTCAAATACTTCATTTTTTTCACTATTTGGTGGTTTGTTTCTATAAAACAGTTATATGGAATTGTACACACTTATCCCTGATTTATAAGTTAAAAGGTCATAGAAATCAATACTTTTTGTAAAGGCCAAAACAAAATAGACAAGCATTGGTTTGGGGAAAAGTTTGGAGTTGATTTTTGATTCGTTGGACGATCGTTTCCACAAATCCTACAAATGGGTCGGGCTGCGGCTGGTAGACCCCCAAACCCCCAATTTCGCTAGTTTAAGTAAATACCTCCTGGTCAGGCTAGATGTTCTCTCAGCGAGCCAACTTCAATGGAAACCCAAGGAAACCCAATAGCGATTCATAAAAAATGTTCAAAACAATTTGAGCTGAAAATGAGCCAGAATGCCCCCATAATCCATATAAGTGTGTTCTTTACAAATATGTTTTGTTCTTAACCAATATGGCGTGTTCTTTCCTACAAATTTTTTGACTATTTTCCAAGTAGATTCAGATAGTCATCGTTACTCCCCCGAGAGCACCTATACCTCGTGCAATTCCTCGGTTAGCATAAGAGGGAGTAACGTAAATCAATGGACGAGCCGTGTCTTTTTGCGAGTTCTCTCAGGACCTCGGCTATAGAAACCACGATCTCAATTCTGGCATTGAAGTCTCTGTCTTCATAGAGTTAAAGACACTATCAGTGATTTTGCTAAATCGCAAATGAAAATCATCCAATCAGATTTTGCATGTTTAATAACACAGATACAGGTATCCCTAACATACCCTGCAAATGATAAGGACCAGAAGCACTAATAAGGACAGAATCATAGATTGTAGCAGTATTGTCCGCACGGACCTTACTACAACCCAAAACCGTTGAATTGAATGGAGAATCGTAATCTTGGAACACTGCCGAATTCTTCCTTTTCTGTCATTCTACCGCTGGAGAAAGTTTAACTTATTAGAAGTCTACAGACTTAATCCTTCACTTTGAAGCTTTCCTGCAAATTTCAAATATTTTTCAAATCACTGATAGTGTCTTTAAATAGATTTAAGCTCTAGGATAGACGACGAGATAAGGGTGGTTAACACGTAATTGAACCATGTGTCTTGTTATTATAATTTGTGATAGACCATCACATTATGACCAAAATCTGAAAAAGCAAAGTCTTAAAAGCTCATTAGCGGTGGTTATCTCGTTCATTCAGCGGTTACACTTCCCCTTTACATCATTTTCCCCTTTCCCCTTGTTATTTCCACATCGTTATTGCTCTTTTTCCCGGTAGCGTTTTGTCTTTTCCCTATTCCCCCTGGCCCCAATTTGATTTTCTTGTCAATTATAGATAATAATTTGTTCTTCTAAATCACCCACCGCAGTTTAGAGGTTCAGTAAAGTTCACATCTAATTTTGCGCCAAAAATTCTTTTTTTGGCATTTTTTCGCCAATTTTCGGAAATTTGATATTAATTTAAATAATCGTAAAAGATTAATCTCTGGCAGTTTGGAACTGATTTTTTCCTCACAACTCCCCATGGGCTACTGGCCTAATACTCTGAAATTTTGGGTGGTGTTCCTTGTGCAACAAGTCCGTTAGGCTTATTCAATCTACGACGCGGTATTTAGAAACAACCATAATTACAGTGTTTGAAGCCTTTTCACATGTTTTAAAAATATGAGGGTGGATTATCTTATGATCGACTGAGTGATCTTTTTAGAATATTTTTATAGACCACAATTGGGAGATTCTAAGCACAAAATCTTGTTCCATGAGGGTGGAAGGGTAAGAATGCAGGTCCAGAGGTCAATAACCGTCTAAATGTCACCCTTTTCTTCAGCCTATTTCTATTGTAGATGTAACTCCAAAAGCTACTGGATGCTGTTCACTTTCAAAACTGATCTTTATTCATCACCAACCTAATCTGACGAGATGGAATAAGTCCGGAGTTCTTCATTCATTTTCACTGTCTTCCATCGGATAAGCTATCGCATCGCGAAATAAGATAGCAACAAATTTCCAATCCTGTGGTCCAGCTTCGTGTGAACCTCCCTCCCTGAGGTTTCTGGTCTATGGAGTTTGTGACAATTTCATTCACACATTAGTGCAGAGAGTTTGCGCACTTTTTGTTAAGGACCACCTTATATGGTGGTAAGCAGGATGGATCTGAAGATTTCTTGGTATCTATGTAAGATCTAGTCTTTGGGAGCATATACCTTGCCAAATATGACAAATCTTCGTCATTCACGACTCTGCAACCTAGCTTCTGCTATATTGTGCACACAAATCTTCTAATCTTCACTTACATCAAGGGAGACTTCTGGAGCATCTCCCATGTCGACATGAACTGGTCCGTTTGCCATTTGATCAAAGGGACGGACTTTCCCCTTACCAAAGAAAGCGCGGTAAGTCACTACCACTTTACCCTTTAAAGGCGTGTAAATCCGTAAAGAAGGCAGTAACAATATCTTTGGGGTGGTCCAAGCTCTTTGGCTAGAATAGTTATATCATTGATGCACTACAGTGCGTAGCCAGCTTTTTTTTCAGGGGGGCAAAGGGGGGGGGGTCACACATATTTTCAGGGGGCAAGCATATAGTAAATTTGTTTTAGGATAGTATATGGCCTATTTAAATCACTAATTTTTTAAGGGGTGCAAGGGGGGCAAGATTCCCCACGGGGGGGGGGGGGGCGTTGCCCCCCTGCCCACCCTCTGGCTACGCCACTGTGCAGAGTATTAGCAAAGCCGTTCCAACATCCATCCCAACAAAATATCCAGTTGCAATGGCTGGTTTTCTGTGTTTTTGCGCTACGCATCTTGCATGAAATAATATGCGGGTGTCAGCTTCATCATTATCACATGATAATTCCTGCACAAATGACACTGACTTTTTCCATCAACAGATTTATATAGGTTACCAACCTTTTTGGTTTTTTTTTTTACTTATCACACAAGTGATTTTGTGCTCTCCAATTATTGGGCCAAAGCCGGCAGACTGCATTCCAACTCGAAATTGTAGCAAGGCCGCCTTGAATGATGCGCCTACAAAAACGTTCAATTGTCTTAAAAGAGCCTTCATGATCCCCACGGGCCGCGCGTTCCATGTCTTTGATGCCCTGGGAAGAATCGTACCGTTCACATATTATGTGAAAACTGAAAGTGTCCACCAGGAGCACGTTCTCTCGCATAACACTCGGACAACTCAGAAGACAGTACAGGCAATGTCCTGAAGAAGAACAGCATCAATTATGCAAATGTCTGGTTTGTCAGGACCTTGATTGCTAGTGATGATTATCCTCTGGCTTTCAAGCTTTTCTCAATAACTGATGTTATAACTATTGATCTCTCTTGTTCATCGAAACCATCATAATGGCACAGTGCCAGAGGGACTTCGATGAGAGGATATTCCAGTATCTTCTTCAGTTCACCGTTTTGCAATGTTGCTACGTAAAGCAAACGAACCAAATATCTCTGGTGGTGCATCCGACTTCTTGACTTTTGCTGCATTGGCTATTGAAGCGGTCTCCTTGTTGTTTGCACTTAATGACAAATTCCTCGCCCCTTGCTGCCCTTTCTCTTCAAATGCAAGCAGATCAACAGATAATTCAGATGAAGCTGCATGCCCAGTTGAAGCACAAAACACTTGTCACTTTGGCTTCTGATTCAATGTTGCTTCAAACCCGTCTGTAAGCTTGTAAAGATCTTGATATCCCGTTGGATTAGACTGGATTGTTTTGCAGTAAATTAAATGAAGACCAAATACTGCAAAGTTTGATGCACCAGAGCGCTATTTGTCATTGCTGTCCGTATAGACACATTGCAATCGTAGACCTGGAAAGATCCGGAGATCCGGAGATTACGGAATATCCTCGAGTTCCTCTGGCACTGTGCCATTATGATGTTTGTATGAACAAGACAGATAGGCCTATATCAGACTTAATTAGAAATCTTGAAACTCAGAGGACAATCATCCACCAGCAACCAAACTAGACATTTTGCTAATGCTGAATGGGGGCGCTACTGCTGTCATCATTTGGTGGAGTTTGCCTTGGCTGTTATGGAGAGAACATTCTCCTGGCGTACCGTTTCACATCATAGTTGAACGGTAACATTCTTCCCCTGGCATCACCGACATGGAATGTGCCTGCTTTCAAGAAATTGGAGGTGTTGGTTTTCGGCATTATTCAAGACGCCTGCTATAATTTCTAGTCGAGGAATGGCAGTCTGACTTTATTCCTCAAGTAATTGATGAGCACAACGAACTGGAGTGTTGTCCAATCACGGTTTGGATTCAGCCTCATTCAAGACGGGCCTTGCTACAATTTCTCGCCGAGCAATGGGCAGTCTGACGCTTACATGTTATGCCCCAATATTGGAGAGCACAATCTCTTGGCTGTTGATAAAGTTTTGTTAACCCCTTATATAAATATGTTTGATGGAAGAATGTCGATCATTTGTGCAGGAATTATACAAGTGATCTTGCTGAGCTGACACCCACATACCGTATGCATACGAGTTATGTAGCGCAAAACACAGAAAACCACCCGCAGTGGTTGTTCGTTCCAGTGGTCACTGATGAATTTTGTGTTCCTTTAAGAAGCCCATTGCGACTGGACGTTTTGTTGTGGATGGATGTTGGAACGGCTTCTGCTAATATACTAGACGCACAATGATATCGGGGGGGGGGGAGGGTTTACTGGGTATTCTGGTCGGATAACCGTGGCCACAAAAAACGCAGACCTGGGCAGGTCATGAACTTGGATATAGGGTATCAATCACCTATGTCTCTGTCAATCTCACATAGGGTATCAATTCTACTTTTCAGTTTCAGGTAGATTACAAAATCAGCATGAATCTGTTAGAATTATGATTTTTGTGTTGATATCATGTTCAAAACCTATAAAAATTCCATAAATAGCTCAAAATGAGTGTAACATCCTAGGTTAAAATTCCAATTGTAAATTTGACTTGGACCTGGGTCTCGGATAGGGTGTCTATTTGAATCTGTCGCGCTGGACTAGGATATCCATTAATCTGGTCCTCATTCGTTTCTGCCCCCCCGGATGATATAATTAATTAGCCAAAGAGCTTGACCAAGATATGTTCTGCCTTACCTGCATTTCATGGCTTTAACGGAAGGACTTATACCGCGGCTTTCTTCGTAAGGTAACGTCCCGTCCCTTTGGTTCAAAGGCATAAATCGACCATTTGCATGCGTGACATTTAATCACCTGGGAGATGCTCCATAAGTTCTCACCTAATGTAAGTGACGCATTAGAAGAGTTTTGTGTCACAATGTAGGACCAGCTAGGTTGCAGAATTGAATGACGCTAGATTTGCCATATTTGGCAATTTTATATCTCCCAAAGACTTAGATCTTCACTAGATCCCAAAATCTTCAGATCCATCCTGCTTACCACCATGTAAGGTGATCCTTCACAAAGATTAAGCGTTCAACTATATAGATTGCACTGATGTGGAGGAATGCAAGTTTGTCACAACGTCAGTAGACTTGTGACCAGAAACCCATGGATGTAGGTTCACAGAAGATGGACACGGATTGGAATGTGTTGGTATCTCGACCACTGTCCAGAAGAACTTATTTTAGATACTGCTAGCTTATCCGAAGATAGTGAAGAGGAAGAACCCCAGACTTTATTCAATCTCATCCAGATGAGATGGTGATGAATAAAAGACTCAAGTTTGAAAGTAAACATACTTAGAATTTTGGAAATGGTTTGAAAATAAGGCGAGATGGTACAATTTGAGGTCATTTCCTCTGACATCATTCTCAACTAAACCCCTCCACCCACCACCCCTCCTGGACTAAACTTTGTGCTTCAGTATCTCCCCATTGAGTGGTCTAAAAACATATCATAACAAGACACTCCAGTCGATGATACGATTAATCCACCCTCACTCTTTTTAAAAATGCTCAAACAACTGTAATTATGGTTGTGTCGTAAATACCCCGTCGACGAACTTGAAGAAGCCTCCCGTACTGTTTGGCCCCAGATACCCAGCCTCAAAATTTCAGAGTATTTGCATGTATCCCATTCAGTTTTGAGGAAAAATCAGTTCCAAACTCCAGAGATAATCTTATTACGAATGTTAAATTAATTTATCAAATTTTCCGAAATTGGCCTAAACATGCCAAAAAATAATTTTTTGGCTCAAATTTTAGATGTGAACTTTACTTGAAACTCACAAACTGGGGTTTCAAAGAAATAGAACAAATCCATACTCTCTTTGACACACAAAATCAAACTGTGTGTGACCTTGCATCAAACTTACACTCTCAAACAGAAACAACGTGTTAAAATGTCAATGATAAAGGTCATTGACCCTGACGGTCCACGCTCCACCGCTCCATGAGCTTAAGACTTTGTGTTTCGATGTCCTAAGTGATGGTCTATCCAATATCATAACAAAATACACCTGGTCAATTACCGTGATTAATCCACCCCTTATCCTCTTAGTCTAAGTTTGTTGCTAATGGTTGAAAGAAATTAAACGACTGTGGGCCAAATCCTCTTTTTTTTATTACATCCTGCAACCGATTTGACCTTTTGTGACATTTGACATGGTGTCAATAAACACATTTCACATACATAATAGAATTAAGGTAGAAGCATTTAACAGGCTGTTAATATATTAGAGATTGGGGTATGGTTTACTGAATCATTACTTCTCACTTCTCTGTTCATTTTCTTCACAGAGTTGTACACCGTCTCCTCGTCGTCAATGCTACAATTATTGCTCGGATGTAACTTACTATTACTCAAATAGCACCGGAAAATGTGAAAGGTGTATTTCATGTCCAGAAGGAAAAGAGCCAGACAAGGATAATGTAATTTTTTTCTAATTCTTTTGATTTTTGATACCATTTTATAGTTTAGTTTTGTGCCTATGATTTTTAGGCAACTCAAATAGCAATTACCAATATTTGTCCCAAGGGGAAAAGTTGCTTTCAGTAGGTTTGCACAAAAAAAACCCACAAGAACAACAACAACAACAACCCATTTACACAAAATATCTTTTATTTTTAGTTAATATTTTATTTTTCTTTTGTTTTGTTTTCTGAACACACTTTACCATCAGATAAGTGTTGCTGGTTGAAACAGTTGCCAAGTGCATGTTACACTTTCAATACTGATTTCTGGAACATCAGAGGTTGATTTTAAATTGCCTTATAGAATTTTGTTGATATTTTTAGTTTGTTCTTATAGGTGTACTGATTGTTGCAAATAAAACTGAAATGCAGTATATTTTTCCAGTAAATATACACAACTTACTGGAAACAAACATTTGTTGTCTGCAGGGATGCATTCTATGAGAATCACAGAATCTATTCTCAAAGTGATTCTCCCATTGAATCATGTATTAAGTGCAGTAGCGTAGCCAAGTGGGGAAAAAGGGGGGCAAAGTGCCCCTCTGAAAAAAATCTTCAGGGGAAATTGGGAAATAAAACCCAGATATTCAAGTTAAATCAGCCCCTTTTCCGATTCTCTTGCCCTGCGACTGGGAAATTTTTGCTTGTGATCGGAACATTTGTTGCACCTACTGGGAAATTGCCCCCTCTGAACCACCGGGCTGACTACAAGCCTGATTAAGTGATGTCATTTCAAGTACCAAATTTGATTTTTGCAAACTCTGACAAATTTGCATCCCTGTTGTCTTGATACAACCAGAGTGCTCACATTGGATAAGGGGTTCTTTCAAGTTTTAAATCAAATTTCTTATACAGGGTGTCTCAATAAAGTTGTGCAAGCAGCTTTCTCAAAAATGACTTAACCTGGGGTTCCATGGGACATATTCATGTCCTGTATTCACGACACACTATTTTAATAATACCAACAAAATGCACAGGATATTATTTTTTACATTTGTTAATGGTAAATGGGCATAGAAACAATGAAGACATAATTACTCTGCTGCCCTGCTTACACATGGTAACAATCATGATAAGCTTAAATCAATTAAATTATTAGACATTATTTCAACATGGAATCCCCATTCAGCATAGAGCTCTTCTTCCTTGGGGCTGTGCATAAGCAGAAACACACACATACATTGTACATAACAAAACAAACTTTTTGTACAAAATTAAAAATCATAAAATCATTCTTAACTAAAAAATGAAGTTAATTACATTACAAATTTAGAGGACACTTGAGTGTAAACAGTATGCAAAACTACAGAAATAAAACAATTGGAAGAATATTGCATTCTTTTAGAAATAAAATTATTGGAAGAATTGGATGAATTTCATTCAAATTGGTGGTTCCATGTGAATTAAAGTGCAACCATTTAAGCTTAATCTGAATGAAATGCATCCTTTTTTACTAAGCACAGACAAATTTTGGGGCACTTTGCCATGTTAAATGAACTCCCCGCTCCCTTGGCCACTGAAGCACACTCTTTCAAATGTCCTACATATTCCAACATTGATTGGTGAGTGGAGGGGGTTTGCAGAAGTAGGGAATCAGACAAACAAAGCAATATATAGGCAGGGGCGGATCCAGGATTTTTCAATAGAGGGGGCGCCAAATTTTCAGGGCACCCACAAAGTTAGATCTATACGGCCGCCGACGCCCTGTACCGTCATTCTTAGAGATCTACAGGGCGCCCTGTGCGTTAAAGGTATTTTTTATAGATCTACAGTGCGCCCGGCGATCTATGCGGCGCCCGGCGCTCTATGCGCACCCCTCTAAATCTGCCCCTGATAGGTTCCTTTAATAAAAAACATACATTTTCCTCACGTATGGCATAGTTGAGAGCAGATGTCCCAAATAATTTTGACCGAGATAGTAGCTCCTAAGGTGTTTTCTTCCCTTTTTAATTCCCTTTAATTTAAAATTTGGTGAGTTGGTGTTGGGGTCAAAGTAGTGGCCAGGGTCAGGTTTAAGGTTAAGTTGGGTATAGGACAGCTGGTACTCAATGAAAGGTGAAATGGGATGGGGTATTCCTTTTATCATAAAAGGATCACCATGCAGTGAGCAGCATTTCACTTTGGTGCCACCACCTTTGATCATGCATGTGCATGTGAAACTGAAAGGGGCACTAGCACTGCATTTTCACGAAATTATTATAAATTTCTTCACTTTTGCCTCTCAAATGATATTCTATCTATTCCTAGGCCATTAAAACAATAGAGATACATTTTACAATAAAAATAGCATACCTGCCCAAACAGATAGGATGTTTAATTAGAGGTTAAAGACATTCAAGTAATTTGTGGCTAACTTTTAGTTTCCATACTTAACCAACAAATGTGTATATACATGAATATCATCGATTCGTACTCATGGGATATTAAAACGCACAAAGGTCAACAACCCGGTCAAACATTAGGTACCTGCCAATGGAACATTCATCCGCATCATGTCGTGTGTTAAACGCCATTTGCGTCATCTGTTTAACCCATAAGGACGCTGATGTGGTCTTATCATTTCAGGTGAGGCCTAATGTATATAAAAAGCTTTACATCGGCAAAAATATCCCTTTGGAAATCTTGAGGGCGAACTATTTTCAAATGTGCCAGTTCTCTTGAAAGTTGATCAACCTGGATGCAGGAAGAGATGCAGTGACAGTAAATTAGAGGAGGAGCAGAATAGCATAGGGGCCTTATTTAAGGAGTTCGTTTACCTCCCACTACAGAAAAGGTTTGACACAAATGGTAGTTAGTATGGACCCTCACAAACATCAATGCTAAGGTAGGTAGTACTCTCAAATTGTTGTATCACTTTTTTCAATAGGGCCATTAAGTTTAAAACGGGGTCAAACTTTTAAATGCCCCAATCATGTGGAAATGTTATGCCATATTGCCCATCTTATCCTATGATTCCCAAAATGTATAGTTTGTACCACCTACGAACCATGTTGTGGGTTATAACCGACAATGGTAAAATGGTAAAAAGGTCCTTTATTTGTACAAGAGGGGTCAACAATTAAATTATCTGATGAATTTTAAAACACCTTGCAGTTATTGCTGAGGTAAGAGGACCTCGTAAAGGTATAGTTTGTATTAAGTTAAATGCTTACTTATGGAAGTAAGGGTCCAAGAGATCCCAAACACCAATTAGGTATGTTGACCTATGACCTATTTTGCCCCATAACATGGTAACTATGCATTGGCAGATGGTACAAACTATTCCTTATTGGGAACTCATTAAGCTAGATGAACAACTTCTAACATTTTCACCAAACATTGGAGCAACTTCCGATTTTTACCCCTTACCCCATAGAAATTGACCTTTTTTAAACCAGATTTAGCATTTTACCTACCCTATAACTCAAACCATTGGTCATAGTTTTGGTACAACTATACATTTGTGGAATCCTTCATGACTAGACGGACACTATGGGCAAAAATTTAACATGATTTGTGCATTTTAAAAGTTTTGACCCCTGTGTAACTTAAATTGACCCTATTTGAAAAAGTGGACAACACACAATTTTTGAGAGTATACTACCTAGCGTTTTATATAGAGGGTCCATACTACCTACCAAAGTGGTTTCAAACCTTTTTCTGTAGTGAGGGGTAAACGCTGATGTTTGACCTGGGTCCAGCTCCTCCCGTGGGCGTCGGAACCGGGCGGACAGAACGTACAGGTACGTCCCAATAATTTTGGCCCCTCGCGCCCTGAGGCGCCCCCCCCCCCTTTTCGGCTTCCGAATACCATTTGCGAATTTGCAAGAACTCTACACTGCCGCCCTGGTACTAATCTAACAATTAAGTTATGAACTAACATTGTCTTCTTCTTTGGTCATGCAGACCTCTATAAGAATGGCGCCCCTATACTAGTCACCTAAAAAGTTATAATACACTGATCCCGCTTCGTAGAGCAAACTTCAAATATGTGAAACATGACTCCCTCTTAACGACATGGCGACTGAAGTCGACGTTGCAACAACAAATCTCTATGACGCCTCCCCCATATACTGTCGTCATGAAGAATAAACTGGACGCGCCCTTGAAACAAAATGCTTGACAATCTCATAGGCAATGCACCCTGTCCCATCTGATGCCGCCACGTGAAAGAAACATTGGGGAGACGTATCTGCAATGCACCCCTAATACTTCAATACTTGTCTCCAAAGCCAAGGAATAACCGATGCCGCCCCTTTAAAGCGCAAAAGAGCAATTTATAAGAACGCAAAAAGCAACAGCGCCCTTCTGAAGGCTACCTTAATGTTTACACTCTGCTACCATATGGAAACAAAATTGCACAGGTGATACCACTATGAAGTATGAACTGAATTCCGTCCACTCAGAAGCAAATTTGCCATAGGTCGATGATGACCGCTAATTGTCTCTTCTGGTTTATCAATGAATTATTAAACTAATGCGCCGCCCTTAGAACAAATTTGTAGAGGTCTAAACAAGTAGCGGTGCCCATCTTACTGGTTATCCAATAAAGTATGAATTTTGTGACACCTATAATTTGCAGCAGTCTAATAAGCAGTGCCGCACCTATTCTGGCTATGTTTCAAAATGTAATAATGGGTCTATGGCGGCCTTTTAAAGGAACTTGACAAAAGTCGACCAAGCAATTGGAGCCACTGGTCCATATCCACTGAATTCTACACATGATAGCGGGTTTGAGTCGTCGATTGAAACATCAGGAAGTTGTTTTTTGACCTATACAATATGGGGGGACCAATGCCTACACCTTGGTCAACATAGAACCTCTGTTGTGGAATAGGTGCACCACAGGTATATACGCATTGTTTTCTGCCATATTGTTTAGGTCAAAAACCAACTTCCTGTTGTTTTCCTCCTCGGCGACCACTCAACTGTGTGGCAGCCCGCTATCCATGGTTTTTTTTTAAAAAAAGTAAACATTTGTAACACATCGCAAGTACAAAAGATTGAGTGGTTGAATATGTTGACAGACTGACTCGAACCCTTAAACCGTGATTCTAAGTGCCGCAAGTGGTGCCTAAGGAGAGGGGTGCCAAAAACAAGTTTTGTAACAGGGGTCCAATTTGTAAATTGATCCAATTCATTTTGAAAAGCACACCATGCTATGTGTCCTAACCATAAGGATTCGAAAAATTATGTTGTTGTAATATGTACAGCCCTAAGTTCAGAGATTTATAGGCTAAAACAAAAATCAATATAAGGGTCAATTTCAGTTGTACAGGGGTCACTTTTAAAGTTGCTCCGATTTTTATAAAATGTTTAAAAAACTAAAAAATTAAAAAAAATCAAAGGATTAAAAAAAGGATAGTTTTGACTATCTTAAATGCTCTTGTCTTCCGATGTAGGGGGCACAACAGGTCAACGTCCATTGCATTCAATGGGGCTGGATCTTGTTCCCCCCCTAATTTCTTAGCAAGCATTGAGACCCTCAAACTATTCCTTAATTTTATCCTATAGCTCCACCACTTAATTGCACCATTTTTTATATCCAAATCGGGGCAATTTTAAAATTTACCCCTGTACAACTGAAATTGACCCTTTTTATTGATTTTTGCTGGTTTTTTAGCGTATAACTCTGAAACTTTAGGCTGTTACATATTACAACCATAACCTTTTCTGAATCCTTATGGTAGACATGCTACATGGTGTGCTTTCAACATGCTTGATCAATTTACAAATTTGACGCCCGTACAACCTTTGTTTGGCCCCTTCCCTTAAGGCATCAAAAACACTTGCGGCACTTAAGAATCAAGTTCCAGGGTTCCGTCATCTGCACATATTTAATCACTCAACCTTTTGTTACTTGAGAGGTGTACAAATGTGTGCTAGCTCCCGGGTTTGTGTGAGGTCAGTGGTCCAATATCCAATGACAAACGGGCGATTCCGCCCCTTGAACATGTTGAAAACACTACTGCGAATTCCCCTTTAAACTGGGTTATCCACTATGTAATAAACTGGGATGTCCGCCCACTATAAAATAATTGCAAAAGTCTATATTTGGGGACAATTCCCTACCAAAAACCTTTTGACGGGCACGTTACTCTTTTGGCTGTTGGGGCATCTGCTGTGTCTAGAACTTGCTCATAGGATTGTTGCACGCGCTGAAAGCTCCGCCCACTCCACACGCTCGTCAAAGGTTTTCTGTCCGGAGTATAACAAGCATATATTCTGCTATCTGGTTACCGATAAAGTAATGAACTGTGTCGCCAAATGAAGCAAAATTTGCAGAAGTCTAACAAGCATTGGGCCTTGATCCCAGGAGTCATAAACTGCTGCCGTTCCTTGAAAAAAAATGCGAAAAGTCTAAAAAATGGTACCCCCATTATACTGTTATCCCAATGGCGCTCTTGTGTCTGGTTAATCCAACACAGTAATTAATAATGCCCCCGTTAGATACAAATTAACAAAACTTGCTAAATTTCCAAAAATGGGGCCTTTGGATGAAAATTTGTCTAAATTGTCAAAAAATAGGGGGTCTTTGGGAAAATTTTTTTAAAAGACGCCCAAAAATAGGGGTGTTCGGGTGATAGTTTGGTACATTTTCTAAAAATAATGTTCACTTGATGACAACGAGCTGAAATTAGGGTTCTTACCGCATTACGTCATTCTCTGAAATAAAGGCTGATGGTGCTGCTTTTTGGCAGACGTGCTCGATAGCGAAAGCACCCTATACCGGTCGTCCAATGCCGAAGTCACCATTTTGATAATTTTCAAATTGTATTCAAAATTGCATGAGAAAATATGGTTTTAGAAAGCAACATTTCCTAGGGGTTTTCACCTCCCGCTCCCACCCTCTGTCGCTTCAGATGCCTATAGGAACTCTTATAATCAATTGACTTATGGTTTTAGAAATGAAACTTGAGAAAATGTGTTGTGGAAATCGAACATTGCAAGGGTTTCCGTGCTTTCGGTCGTGCGGAGAGGATTCTCTCCCACACCCCACTCAACCCTGCGCCACTTGATATTGAATTCGCAATGGACACTTTACATAAACGTAAACCATCAACTGTCTTACTCTTGTTTAATGCCCATTTAATCTTATTTTGGCTATAAGCATTATTGAAGTGAACAATTTTTACAAATTTCACAATGTTCGTACCAATTTTGTATCGAAGAAAAAGTGTTTTTTTTGGAAAGTAAACATTGCAGGAACCCTCCCGGCACCCACCCCGTGGCCGCTTATATATGAACTCTCGCCTCATGCCTCGTTGACTATGTTATGTTAAAAATAAAACCTTCAGCATCGTCATGGCCGCCGTCATTCGTCAAGCGACTATGGATAAACCGCTGGCCATGGCATTGATTCACAGGTTAGGTGAACAGCTCCGTCTGGCTGAAGAACCAAATCCTGAGTGGCAGTCTCTGCCACAGGTGCTACTTATATGGGATGTTGTCACAGCTTGCCTATCCAAGGATCTGTGCAGCATTCTTTTAGCCGTTGCTTCTCCAAAACTGGATGATGATCTTTTGTTCTCCAAGCTCAAGGTTTTGCTTCACTGTTCCCGCAAAGGTGACGATTGTCCGCAGTTTCTCCAAGACCAATGCGATGTCAGGGTACACAGATCACGCTTACAAATATACTTGTAGCGGAGCATGGGTGGACCAACTTTCCCTCTGGACCAGATGTAACTCAGCATAATATATCTCGGTAGAGGCCTCCTACCATTCGAACAGGACATGGGGGGGGCCCAGCCATCGGATTCTGCGTTGTCTAAGAAATGTATAGATGGTGGGGAGTCCAATTCGATGTCAGGAGCTCCGAATTGGCACCACGTCCTTCCAGGCGACACACAAGCATGCGTTTTCTAAGACAGCGCAGATGGAAAGCTGTTGAGTTTCGTATCATGCCTAGAGTATGTAGTCAATGTCTCAGTACCTACAGGTAAAATTTGTGCTGATTTGCTATAATTTCAACAAGATTGTTCATCATTTGCACGAGTGAAAGGAAAACGATGGGTTTGCTTTGGAAAATGAACATTGCAAGGATTCCGCGCTTGCGCTTAAGGGGATCCCCTCCCCCACAGTCACCCTTGCCGCTTCATATAAAACTTACAACGATTTGAATTGACGTATGGTTTCGTTCAAAAATAACCTTACCCATTAACTCAATTTTACTTTTTTAAGACCGTTGATCTTAAATGACAATATTTCCTTATAAAGTGAACCTTTTGCTAATTTAAAGTGTCTCCAATCATTTTTTCTAGAGAAAATTATGTATTTGAAAATGAAACATTGAAGGGTCCGCGCTCGCTCGAAAGGGAGCCACTCTCCCACATCACTCCCTGCAGCTCATATATAACTCCACAAAGTAATTGACTATGATTCGTTCAAATAAACCTTAACCAAAATTCAATTTTACTTGTTTAAGACCGTTGTCTTATATAACTATATTCATTATAAGTGATATTTTGCTAATTTCAAACTTGTTCCATCAATTTTTAATGAGAAAACGTGCTTGGAAAATAAACATTGTGAGGCTTCCGCGCTTCGCGGGAAGAAAGGGTAAACCGTCTCCCACCCACCCCCTAATATTAAGGACCTTAACATTTTTAAATCTTCTGGTGTAAGCCTACTTTTTTCTATGACAAATGAAGTCCGTCCTGTGAACCGCGATATTTAAAACATGTTCAAAATTCAAATGGCTTAACCGTATGTGATTTAAAGTACCTAAATAATAATAAGAATTTTAGCCACGGAAGGGAAATAGGTAGGCGCCCCACCACAGCTGGTAAGATCCCAAAGTAAAAAATGCTCTCCGACGCCGAGGCTCCATCCATATCAGAGGTGTATTGGTTGTTTTAATAATTACTTTTCTTATGTAAACAGCCATGTACAGCTCAAGACGATTGGAAGAGGAGGGTCATGTGTTGGTAGAATGTTGAAGAGGGGATCCTATTCATCCCAGGAGGACCAGATGCACTGTTTTCCATTGCCGCACATGTGTCACAAAATAAATTGACCAGGAATGCACAGGCTTCATGATTACCAGTACAGTGTAGTGCCGATTGAACCAGGTATGGTATGATTATGATTCTTTTAACATAGTTGGCTATATTTTGCAAAAAGAAAAACAGATCTTAAGGGTGGTAAGCACTAAAATTTGCACCTAACCATTACAGGTACATGTAAATAACTTCTGAAAGACATGCACTATTAAACTTATTTCATTTTTAAAAAATGAAAAAGACAGCAAAGTATCATTCGTATCCAGTTTTATACATCTGCGAAGTGAAACAGGTTTGTTGCATTATGACACCTTCGTATAGGTGTGCAAACAATACATTTCATTCACACCAAAATGTGTTTTTTGTTGTAAAGTACAACCAATGTACACTTATTATATACTGCATTAATACATGTGAGCTGGATTGATTGGTTAAACGTCTCTCACGTGATTGAATATAGGTCACTATTTGATGAAGGTGTGCAAGTTACTATTACGGGTAAATAGTTTTTTAAAAAAAACCCCCACCCCAAAAAAGGCCCCCCCAAACAAAACCGTAAATAGTACGCCAAGCCGTTAAATAGTATCTGGCTTGTAATATTGCGCATGCGCGTAACTCAGCGAAAGGTACTATAGTAAATTGAGGTTGTGATACCTCGACTGTTGTGGGAAGGCGATAGACATGCATTGAGTATTGAAAGACGAAAAGATGGAAAAAGTATTAATTAAGTATATAAAACAAATATATATGCCTTTATTCAAGCCTCATGAACATCAAGTGCTCTAAAAGGGTGTTCCGTAAGGGGACACCCTTCTTCTGACCCCTTACGAATTGGAAACCTTAACGGAATAACCACCTGGTTTATGTGATTTATTCTGTTGAGGTTTCCGAATTCATAAGGGTGTCAGAAAGAAGGGTTTCACCTTCGAAAAAACCCTACTAAAATAGTAGCCAACTTACGGAATAAACCACATGGTTTATGTGATTTATTCTGTTAAGGCTTTCGAATTCATAAGGGTTCAGAAGAAGGGTGTCACCTTGAAACACCATACTAAAATCGTAGCCCTACTTAATGTCATCTCAGGGCTTCAATAGTTTAACCAAAGCATCTCGCTCATGGCAGTATATATATTGTAACTATAACTTTAAAAATATAATTTGGTGGTGGATAGCCATTATTATAAAATGCAAAATGGAATCAGTGGTGTAGCCCCCCCCCCCCCAGGGGAATCTTTCCCCCCTGAAAAAATTAGTGATTTACCAAGCAATATACTATTACTACACATTGAAAATGTTTCCCCATGAAAATATATGTGCCCCCCTTCCCCCCCCCCACCCTGAAAAAAAGCGGGCTACGCCCATGAAATGGATACTATGTTTATCTTCTTTAGGTTTTTACAAAGTGCAATATGATAAGGTATGGGTACAGTGAGTATGTTTCATTTAATTTGCAAATATAACTTCCGATGTGACTATTATAAAATGCAAAATGGATCCTTTGTGGGCTTGTAGGCTTTACTTAGTTGCAATTAGTATAGGTTGTTGTTATCATATAGTCAGCTGCATCAAACTGTTCTATCTCATATTTGTGACATTTTTGTAGAAAATTCGGTCTTCGTGTTAATACCGTTGTTGTTCCTAATAAACGACCCCTGCTCTAATAAACAACGCCCCCTATATTTTGGGATACAACAATTCAAGAAAAATGAGTAAGCTTACCTAAAATCACATGATTTAATGCAAGGGACTCATAATTCCGTAATCATAATTGCTGTTGTGGCAACAGTTGTAATAGTTTAATTAGTATGGACCTTTGAGCCTCGGGAGGTTGCGAAAACAGCATCCCCTGCTCGTTCGTTTGTATTATTGGTAATCAGCGAAAATAAGCGTGTTGTCAAGGTGATTTTTGCGGGCATTTTTGTGACTTTCCATTTTTTACTGTAAATAAACGCCCTCCCTTTTGAAAATGCACCGCCCGGGGCATTTATTGGCGAACACTACGGTAGGTATTAATTAGAAAACCATTTGATCTAGGGCATTTCAAAAATTATTTTTCACATGAGATCACTATGTGATACAATCATAAAAAAGTAAGCATACTTTAACACACGATTTTAATACGTTACATAGGCCTACGAGTATCTGTGTTCTATCTAAGAATCAACATCGATAAGATACATATAATCTTTATCACATACCGATCTAGTATCAACAGCTGTATCACATACATCGCTATCTGACATCGATCACTATGTATACACTAGTACAACAATTGCGCCTTTTTTACAATACAGTGATGAATACGTCACACACTGGTCTATTGGTTCTATCTCAGACACGTTTGGAAAAACAAAAAAAAATCGTTATCACATAATGACGATCAAGTTTACAGTCATATTAAAGGTCTGGCCCCAATCCCTAATAGCCTGTCCCCAGAAGTGCAGACTTTTACCGAAGTAGTCAAACCCCATTTTGCGTATCAGAGAAAAGAAAGCTACTTTTTTCTCATTTACCCGTGAAATCTTTAGAGCCAAAGGATTTAATTTGTTTGGTAAGTTATGAGCGAAAATGTGCACGTTTTGGTCGACCAAATTAATTTTACAAAGTTACTCTATGGGCTTACAAAATATTTTGTAGCTCTTCACCTCAGAACGGATTGAAAGATCGGCGCAAAACTTAGAGAAGGCCAATCTATTAAGATGAAAACTTCATATCATTAAATTGGGCCATCCCCCTGTAAACAGTGTTGGCTAGATAACCAGCATTATTTTTCAATGAATTAAAAACACTCTTGAAGTGTTTTCTTGATGATATTTCCTTTTGACTGATATAATGACATAGTCGTCGTTTCGAGCTTATTACAAGGGAAGTTTTCTTGCGATTTCTCAAAACACATTTGTAGGAGATAGATCAGTATGTGTGAGCCGACGATATATTCACTTATTGTTGTAAATAAAATTTTGACCTTCAGTCAATACAAAAGGATTTGATACTTTCTCTGATTGTTTGGTTTGCTTTCATATATATTTTTACAACCATTATTTCTTAAAAAACATAAAAAAAACACCTACATTCAGAATAAAAAATAATAAAATAGTTAAGAATTACTTTTTCTTGAAATGTTTTGTTTTGGTTATAAAGAGGGATAAACAGGCTTCAGAAAAAACATATTATTTGGTGGCAATTTGACTTTGAGGAAGAAGTTATGCCTTATTTTGCTGAGGACTTAAAAATTCTGTTTGGCCGATTTTGAGCCAAAAAAAGATGCTTGTCTCATGAGAGTAACATGGTCTTCAGCAGTGATTGAGGAAAAACATTTAACACCAATTATTGTTAAACAATATTAGGGGGCGATAATTGAAGGATTAAAAATAATATCCGGAAATTCCAATAGAAAATGCTGGTGAAAAAATGGTCAATTCAGAATAAGAAAGTCAAGATAGCTGGTGTAAGACACAGTTTACTTTGGTTCAGCAAGATTTCATAAAAGTTTGATGCTGCTTGAAAAAAACAGTGCGATATGAATTTTAAGTTTAATCCAATTTATTTACAGAAGCTTCAGCTTTGTTCTTATCGCAATTATTGATGCTGAGTATACTGGCATTTGTGCAACATAATTACTTAGAGAATGTAAAACAAAAAGTCCTCTGAGCAGTTCATATGGTCATAACTGAGTCATTGATATGGAGTTTAATTTGCAAAAAACTGGACTCTTTAGGAGTGAACAATGGTAATTTAAAATTTTAAAAAAAAAAAAAAAAAAAAAAAAAAAAAAAAAAAAATTTTATTCAAAACGTTTTTGTCGAGAAGGAAATCGAACCATCTGAAATTGATGTTGAAATGTTTTCTTTTTGCTATCTGTGTTATGGCTAGACTACGTCAGTGTCGTCTCTTTGCACTGTAGGTAAAATAGGTCAAACAGAATTTTAAGGTTCTCTCCGAAAATTGACATAGTTTCTGAGATCAAAGTGCGAAGGCACCAAAGAATAAACATCTTCTGATAACCTGTTTATCCCTGAAACAAACCAAGGCAACACCATACAAGCAAAAATAATGTTTAATGTTTGAAGAAATTTTGTTTTTCTGAATGTAGGGTTTTAATGACTCACACTGGTTGTGCTAGATTTGTATTGTGTGATCTGGGAATAATATACTAAAGGGATATGACGCTCCCTATTCACTCAGGTGTAAATATTTACATTTATATGTGCTTCGGTAAGAGTAACCTAACCGTGGGGTGATCAAAGTGGCATACCCTAAAGATTAGTAATGAGGTCAATGGTGCATGCCCAGAAATATCACAAAAACATTTTGTCCAGGGGCTCTTGTGCATAGTCATGTGCAAGGTACACGGACCTTTTATGGCAAAAGGGCGTAACTGAATGTTGTACGCCTGTTTTGTGTGGGGATATATGTGTGGACACCTGCATTATGAACTCAGCTGCTGTTAGGGATACATTGTTCTTTTAAGTTGAGCCTCAAAGTAATGCTACAAAACATTTTTACAAAAATTATGTATTCCCAAATGAATCTTTTTGCAGGACAGCCCTTTAAAGGCAAAAAGTTGTTTTGTAACTCGAGTTACGCCCTTGGCCCTAAAAGGGCCGTACTATAGATTTACTGCTGGAGCAAAATCAGGCGATGATGAAGCACACCTGAAGCTATGTGAATGGTGTGTTTGTGTGGTTTCCTCCCTTTTTATTCAGTAGTTCAATATAAAAAGAACATCCACCCCGGTGTCTGAATGACCACTTTTTATGTTCCTTCCGAATTACTCCATGGGGTATGTTGAAGTTATTACTGAAAAGATTAAAATATATTATTATTATAATTAGGGGATAGGGTATTCATCCAGTTCTTTTATTATTTAAAACAGAAAAATGTGATAGAAAGTTCTGGACATCTGCGGTATGCATATTCATTCCATTGGTTTAATTCAGGTTTATAGAAGTAGCTGGTGAAGTCTGCCCTGTGAATTTATATCATAATTTCAATTGAAAGAAACAAATGCGAGAGCTCAGCAACTACAACTCCAAAATCAACAACCATCCACCTCAAAAATCCCCAACAACGTAACCATTACATAAACCAATGCCCCAGGAAACAAGGAACGTAAATCAATTCCGAAACAACATTTTTGCTATCATGCGTGATCCTGCAAATTTCTGATGTCATTTATTAGTAAGTGCTTTGGTCACTTTTTTTTTTCTTTCTTAGTGGTAAATATTCAAGTTCAAGTATTGGTAATGATTTAGTGCAGTACATTTGAGTGCTGAGGTAATCCCAAATATAAACATTCAAGGGTGTCCTATTCAGATTGACATGGCACAGTTGATACGGCACCAAATGACCCACGAAGCACTTTGTATCAGAATTCTCATTAATAATCACCATCATAATTTGAAAGACTTTCAAAAATGGCTTCTGTATTGCACAGTATTTGAAAAACCATCTGCTATTAAAGTGTGTTACAGTGTTGTCAAGGAAGTAATAACGGAAGAGTAGTACTATACTTTCCAGTGCTGTTATAGCAAGTAGTAATAACAATTGTGCTATGTTCTTTCTAAGTGCTGTGCAAAAAAAGTTAATATCAATGTTGCCTATCAATATTAGACCATTTGCAGCGTGTGGTGAAATCATAGTGATTCATGAAACCAGTAAAAGTAAATGTGAGGGCCCCATTTAGATATTACATTTAATTTTTAAACAATAGAAAAATTGCTACCCCCATTTTGTTGTTGTTTTTTTTTTTTGCTTTTGCCTATTAGAAGCCTACCAATTTATTTAAGTGGCACCTAAGTGAATAAACACAATGTTTTAATTTAAAAAAATAAATCGAATTTCGCAGTTATCGGCTTTTCGCGCTCGCTATATTTCAAAGAATATAAGCTGTGGGCACCATGACCTTTGATCTGGCACATGGCACAGTGTGGTTCAATCATAGATATTATAAAGGGAGAGGCCATACCCCCACGTTGAAGAATAGGCGGCCATCCTAACCCATGTTTTGAAAATTATAAATATTCATAACGGCCATCCATTCGAAACCGCACACGCACAGGCATGCGCCGTTACCTGTTGGCCTGGAAACGGAACATTGTTTTATGCAAAATGGCGATGAATATATGAATAAATTGGTTTATACACCAATTATGGAAATCCTGGAATATATGAAAAATTGGTACACCCGCTATGGAAATCAGTAGCATGCCGGCAAAGATGGTTAAGGCTTTTGCCGCGGGCGTTCGGCCAGCAGTGTTATAATTGAAGTCTTGGTTCCAATTGAACCTCAAACTTTCAATTGAGGTCAATTTTACATTTTTAGCTATTTTCAAACTTGATCTCGCAACCTTTGACCGTGGCAATATCCTTGACCCTCCATCCAATATATGAGGGATCCAATGGTGCAACTATGACATAAGTTGGGTCCAAGTGAACTTCAACTTTTCAATGGAGGTCAATTTGAAAAAAAAAAACGCATTTTAAAAAAAAAAAACTTAACATTTAGTTGACAAACATAACAGCACAACGGATTGTACAGTGTTCCTCCAGCTATAGCTGGCGGCCCACAAAAATATGATTTAGTTTTCTTTTCATGCCCAGCATACTTCTTCTAGGACGAAGAGGACGGCAGGCAAGTTCAAACCTTCTTGTTTTGTTTTTTTCTAATTGTTTGTCTAAGAAACCTTGAAAATGTTTGGTTATGTGTCCTAACATATCAAATGAGAGGAATCATAGTTCCAGAAAATCTTCTCATGTCCCTTTGCCCCAAAGTACTTGGTGATAGAGTGACACACACGTTGTTTAATACTTAATACATTTAGTATATACTGCAGTGTCAAAGAATGCTCATGTAATCTTACTCATTAAATATTTTTATTCAAGCTTAAATTTATGGTGCCATTTGAAACACTGATCAATCGCCAAAGTATATATTTTGCAGAAATCACACAAGGTCAGACATTTGTATACATTAAAAAACTGTGTTAATATTGACAGTAGGGTAAAGTGAACAATGGCTGACATCGATCCTTTCATATTAATCCAATTCATTCTGTGTTTACTTTTGATCATGAATGTATGAAAACATTGAAAAAAATAACAAAGTCTTTCTTTGGTGGGTGAGGCACCTAATTTTAAAATTCAACCCGGGAATTCAACCTGGCAGTCTTTCAAGCAGAGACCAATCCTTTTTTTGGCATAATACTAATATTTGAGTCTTATACTATTATGTAAAAGAATGTTCACGGTATCTTGATCATATACTTCATGCATTTCAATTGAAGCTTAAATTTAGTGATGCCCATTGAACCCTTATCAATTGACAAAGTATATATTTCGCAGAAATCACACAAGGTCAGACATTTGTATACATTGAAACTGTGTCAATTATTGACAGTATGTGCAATGAACAATGGCTGATGTCAGTCCTTTCATATTCAATTCATTCTGTGTTCATATTTTTGATCATGAATGTATGAAAACAAGAATCGTATGTCTTTTCTGTGCAGGGCGAGGCTTACTTTGAAAATCAACCATGTAGATTTTAGTTAGAAAATTTTCTTGTGATCTGAAATATGTATGTATATACCATAGCCACTCGGGTATAAGCCCTCCCCCTTAAATGGAAGATTTTACTCAAAAAGAGGGGTAGGCTTATACCCAGGGAGGGACTAGAACTAGGGAGAAAATATATCAGAAAATCCAATAAATAATATTTTAAGAGCATATTATTCAATCAAGTAAGCCTCAGTCTGCACTTAATTTGTAGCAGATAAATATTAAATAGTTTCCAGTTATAAAATTTTTTCCTGTAAACAATGCAAACAAGCCACCCCTTTTTGCATTCATTTGATATAGGTCCAAAGTTGTTTGTTTTCAACTCACTGGCAAGCTCAAATTTTCAACTCACTGGCAAGCTCAAACTTGTCAAAACAAGGCATCAAAGGCAACCACTGCTAAATGGAAATTACAAAAAATAGTTTGTCTCACAATCCTCTCACTCAAAATAGCAACACAAACAGCTAAGGTTCCTCTGGAGATGGAGTACATAACCTAGAAATAGTGCAAAATTACCACCTGGGCCTATACCCGTGTGTATGCTTGTTCCTGCATTTTCTTTGAAAATGGGGGTGGGCTGGATTGGCAATCCTGTGCACTTAGTGCTTGCATGGGGACGCACATTATGTAGGTTGGGAAATTGGCTTTTGCTATTCACTTATTATGACATTGGGGGAAATTATATAGGCCTACAGTTTTATGGTAATGATGCACTTTATTATGGTAATAACAAACAATATGAATATCTATGCAAATTTAAAGATTTGTACAATGGGCCGTCTCAAAGAGGATTTTGCTATAGACTGCCTGTCATACAACTCATAACATAATGGCCCTCCAGCAATAACACCACATGTATTACTTTATCAAGATAATTAAACAAGATAATTAAACATACCATTACTATTATAATTATATGTTGCAGCTAAATATTTTCATGGACATGCTTTTTTTTAACAGCAAACTCTATCAGCACATCCAGAAAAATTGCAACAACTAAGAACAAAACGACAAATGCTGGAGTCAACAAAAATTCCCCTACTACTGTTGATAAAGGTAATTCTGCAATGTTGAACAATCTTTGCAATGAGTATTCCAACATTCACCCTAGAAAGCTATGACATCACTCCATTGTCTAAATCTTGTCTTACTGCTCTGCCAAGACTTGTTGTTAAACTCACAGCTGTTTGACCCCATGCAAATTGTCTCTTATTTTTAGAGCAATTTTAAAGGTGCAACAAGAGATTTCAAATAACAGGTGTCCCTAAAATATGTGAAAATTCTGATTTTGTCCTGATGTAAAGCTTCTCATCACAAATATCCCCATCTGAAAGGATTAACCTGAGAAATGTTTCTTTGGTACAAAAATTGTGATATTTTAATTTCGTATAGGAGCAAATACGAAAATTCAGCCTATATGTTTTATATTGAAATATAAGAAAGTCAAAATCACCCTTTTTCTCTCTTTTAAGATATTTCTGTAGCCAAATACAAGGTAAGAGATCTATTGAGTGTCTAATCTATAGGAAATCACTATTATGACACAATATCTGGGTGCCTCAAAATCTCTTGTTGCACCTTAAAGCAATGGCGACACAATTTTGACAACTGATATAAGTAGGGACATGCCAGAGCTATTACCTCTGCAAAAATCAGAAAAATCCATTGCAGGAATCTTGCCATATAGGCCCACAAAGGTCATAATTTGTATGTTGTAGCTCCCTCTATATGCCTTTTCCCCATAGACGTATAAAACTAGATTTTTATGAAAAATCATATTTGCCCGCAATGAAATTTCATCAAATTTACACAGGATGTAGTTAGTGTAATAAATAATCCAAATTAGTTGTCAAAAGTGTGTTTGTTTTGTCATAATAAATGAGGCTTTCAAACAGCTGTGAACTAGTGATTTGGAGCTTTCCTTGTAGTAAAAGTATGAATCCACTTTATGCTATGTTTTCTCACTGGCTTTCTTCATAGGGAATCCAAAGCAATTAATGGATATCCTATATCTATGTGTTTGGCTCTCCTTTTGTGTCAATAACACAAAGACAAAAACATCAAAACAAGACAACAAAACAATTACAAGTAAAATATCTTTGGTATGTCACTGCAAAAACTTAAAGTTATAAATAAGAATCCTATTCTCAAAGTTTGGGGAAGAAGATTTTAAGATGTTTTTCTATAGTTTGAAGAGTGCTGAATCAGAATATTTGATTCCAACCTCTGGGAAATGTGGGGAACTATGTAAAACAAGGGGTAACATTAGTACAGGGATAAGTTTAAAATCAAGTCAAATTGTGTTTAAATGTACACCAATGTATTTGTCTCATTATAAGGATTAAAAAGTATAGTTTGTCTGGGTTCTGATCGACCTTTAGTTACATGGCTACAGCCCTTATATGGTTCAAGGTCATTCTGGGTCAAAATTATCCATTGCTCAGATTTTGTTGAAACTGGTGTCAAATTATTGCTCTGGTTATACTGAAGCAGAAAAATCATGTTAATTCTTTGGTTGACTGCTCTGTATACAATTTTGAGGTCAAGTTTTCAATTTGGTGACCCTTAGACCATGTACACCCTTGTTACATTTTGCCTACAAATTATGAACTCAAATGCCAAGCATTGTAAAATAAGGCAAGATGAACAATTTGACACCAGTTTCAACAAAATCGGAGCACTGGGTAAGGTTTACCCCAGGATGACCTTGAACCTTTAACAGGGCTGTATCTGTTTAACTTAAGGTTAGAACGTAGACAAACTATACTCAAATTGGTGAGTGTGGGCAACATTCAGTGTTGCAAATTTTGAAGGTCAGTCCAAGGTCATGTGGTGTCATCTAAGGTAAAATAACTACAAATGGTTGTATGGTCATGAAACCTGGGGTGTAGTAAACATTTGATACCATTAAAATTTTGCAAATGTTATACATTTCTGATCTTTATGAGGGGCAAGACACATGGTTCGAGAACCGCCTTGTTCTCATATCATCTTCCTTAGCTGGTTTTATTGTTTTTAACCACTTGGTAGCAAGTAGAAGCACAAGAACAATATTGAACAAATTATTAAATCGTACATATTTGTGTTTTTTGTACAGGAGGTCATCGTAGCAATGATAAGGAGTTGTCTGATCTTATCTTCCAACTGTCTGTTGTGGGAGGTTCAATTATAGTATTTGCAATGGTAACATATTGCATTGTGTACTACATAAAAAGTACCAAGAACAACTCAGGTTAGTCTGATTTTACTTAAAATTTATATTGTTGAAATTTAGAATTAGGTAACTTTAAAATTATGATTTGGGGATATATAAAAAAACCTGGACGTACTCTTACATTTGAAAACAATTTATTCTAAAAACAAAAAATCATACTGCTGGCAAGTTATGTTTTTGCACATGCAGAGAGGTCAATGAAATGTTGTTGATATATAGGAGGAAAACCTACCTAATTGATCATTTTAAGAGATCTCCCTGCTTTGAAAAAATCAGGATTTTGATTTGATTTTTCAAAATAGCTATTTCATTCAAGTGAGTGAGCACAATTTCAGTTGAAACAGTCTGGTTTTTTTACATCTATATTCAGAGACAGTCTTACATGACTTTGCACTTTAAGACCCTTTTTATGAATAACAATAATATTAGAAGAATGCTAAGAAGGCTTTGAGAATATACTTTAAGATAATATCCTGGGTTCATCTTAGAAGTTGGTCATAAAATACCCTTGTGAAAGATTCTCCTAAAACATTTAGAAGCTCTATTTTAATTAGTTTATAATTAAAAAAAATTCACAGCTTTTATTTTTGAACAATTTTAAGAAGAAGCAACACAATTCTAAAAATAAAAGTGGGACATGCAAGAGTTATTGTCTGAGCAAAATTGAGAAGTCTAAAAACAAAGAATCTTGACTTAGAATTCCTGCGCTCTATCCGTTGCACCACACATGCTCACCAATGCTGCCCTGTCTCCACCACAAAGATTTTCATGCAATGAAGTTTTGTAAAAATTTGCACATGGAGTCAACAGCACAACCAAATCAGGCATGAAATTGGGGATTTTGTTTTTTTTTTTTTGCTCTTTTTGGGGAATATAGTTGTATCTGGTTTTCATAAGTAAGCCTAAATTTGGTACCTACAAATAAAAGTCATTAAGCCATAAATTTGGTTACTATAATGAAATATTTCATTTCTTCTTGTAATGAAATTCTGACCTGAGTGCTGCTACATTCTTGGACAAAAGTGTTGGCACACTTTTCTTACCATACGGTAAAATCGTCCCCCTCTCCCCGAACAAAGTATGAAACCTGAAAATTGTGTTTTATAGTGTGCCTAACACCCAAAACGTTGATTGGAAAGTGGGGGAGGTTTTTGTGGATTAGCAAAGGCTTCAAGCTTGATACCAAAAAAAAGTTAAATTTCAAACCTTCAAAAATGGACAAATTAGGCAAGTGTAAAAGAGCAAAATTTTCACAAGGTGTGCCAACTACTTTTGTCCAAGATTATAGTAAGTAATATTGTTGATGCCTATATTTCCCATATTTTGCAACTTGTGAGGTTACTAATGGATCTACTCTGTCTAATTAAAGCCAATTGGACAAAAGTCAAAAAGGGATAAGCCAATTCAATTCAACTTAATATTGTTCCAAATACAGTTATTGAAATGTTTGTATATTGCAGATTCCAGGAAATCATCAGGAGCATCAAGTGCTGGTTTTTCAGTGTAAGTTTTAAACTTGTTAATAGATGAAGTAAATCCCATCCATTGAGAATAATGTTAGAATCTGATGGGCATTATGAAAGTTTTAAAGATTGTGCATGATATAAAAATATCACTGCGAGGTTGTAGATATCACAATTGCTAAGTGAACGAAATTTGTACTAATAAAATGAGCCTCTTACAATATAACAAACTCGCCAAAAAGTCTCTTTCAATATAGCAACTCGCCAAAACGGATCAAAATAGATTACAGCAATTACAGACCACAAACCACAAACTGATTTTAGGGGCTCTGATATGGGTCAGTCATGGATGTTCCGTGACCCACACACAACCTTGTCCTCATCCGTTATTCATCCAAAAACTTGAAAAAACCTTACAGTGCAATTTAATGTTCAGCTTGAGCAGTTTTTTGGAACACTGTTATATTGCTTTATAACACATAAAAAAATCAGAATTTTTTCGTCAAGATTTGGCTTTTATGTGTTAAACCATGCAATGACGATGTCAAAATTTGGGATTTTCCACGGCCACCACCACCTACATCATAAGCCCTCTGAGTAACGCATCAAAATACCTACCTATACTTATCATGCTCGTTAAGGTTTTCTTACCGATGGGGGTCTCTAATGTGCAACTTACATCAATATAACCCTATGAATAATCATCAAATTAAAAAAAGAAAAAACCTAAAATTTTTAAAATTGTGCTCTAACCAATTGTGTCTGATGTTCCAGGAGCATAGCTTGCTGATGGATTCATGCATTTAAAAAAAAATAAACCTTGATTGAAGGCTGTTCAATTTTGACCTTTGGCATGTTCTTTTACACATAGCATTATAAATTACAACACACTGGTTGGGAGGTAGACTATCACAACAGTCAATGCACAGATATCACAACAATTAATGCACAGAGATTCAAACACAACACACGCGATATGCACAGGTAATGAGCCACTGTATGCTATCTTTTGGAAACTACACTATCGCGGATTGGCAGTGTATACTCAACGTTTGCAACAGGGCATTTTGACCTTGTTTTAGGGCTCATATGAAGTTCTGAGGCCAAATGTCTTCTTTCATTCAATTTTCCACTGATAACTCAATTTCAATGCCTCAAAATATTAATGTTATTTATGATTTTATTGTCAGAGCTGCTGGGGAATTGGCTGGTTCAGCTTCAAATCCAAGACCCACCACCAATGTTACAAGGCCACCCAGTGCCCTGGATCCATTAACCCAAAACTCTTCCAACCACTTCAGCTAACATCAATTTGGATTAATAGTGTTGCAAAGAAGTGCACTGATAGAGTAAAAATAAGGGGAGAGTTAGAGAAATAAGCTTAAAGTTTTGTAATAAAACAGATGGGGTTAATGGTACATCAACGAAGCCTGGGTCACCTTCTCCAAATGCTTCCTCTAAAAAATGTGGTAGATCAATGTCTGTTCCAGAAATCAATATCACACCAATGACTAATACCAGCAATACACCCTTCAATCAGGATTTTAATATTTCAAACACCGGCGTAACAACCACTCTCAAGTGATGCAGCAGTGGTGATGAAAGAATGATGGGTTAAGCCCCGTCCAAGAGGATTGCCCTTTGATAAAAATATAACCCCGACAAGGAAGGCAAGAGCAGTTGGCTCTTCCACATTGGGGGTTCCTCAAAGGCCTCAAAGGATGCGAGAAGGCTCTCCCTTGTCACATGCCTTCTGTTCTTCCACTTGCTCAGATGGTGGACAATTCAGTTCCGGAAGTGCACATGGTTCCTCAGCTGATCTGCAAAGTACGCACTGCCAAGAAAATTCAGTTTTCATCTAGTGTTCATTCATTGAGTTCTCAGCCCAAATCCTCTGAATGCAATAAGCAAAAGGGAAAGATCGCCAATCAGAAGGCACGTAGTTATGAGGATAAAGCCATGAAGCAAAATGGACCAGCTGAAACTGATTCATTATTGAAAGGGATGGAATTTCTGAAGGAACTGTAATTACACATCCGAACAGTCAGGTGGGCACTATGAGCTGCCTTCAGCAAGGTTCTATTCACCCCTGCTACAGAATGTGGTGTGAGGAACCCTATCAAGTTGACCCAACTATAACTGATCTGGTACCTGCACAAAGAAACAGACCTGAGCCAAATTGCCAAATGCATCCATACAACTGCCCCATCAGCAAGTACATCTAATCCTCAGCAAGTAGTATATCTACCCCATTACCAGGTGGTAAATCTACACCAGAAGTTCCATCACCAGCTGGATATACTACTGACTATCCTGCATACACAAAATTCATCATTTGCGCCTTGTCACAATGCACAGAGAGGCAGACAACTCCTAGCAGTGAAAAGCATTTCAGCCAAAAAGGAGTTGTGCAATACATATATAATGCACCAGGCCTCCAGCAACCAGTTTTTCATTCAACTAACAACCAGGGACTTCACTTACCATTTGCAGCACCAATAACCAAATTCAAAGCAAAGTGATTCTTGGTGAGTTTAAACTTGGCCTTTAATAATCCGTTAGGGGCCAATTACAAAACTAGTGCCTTAGCCGGTGCCATCAAAGTACATCCTTACCGTAGCATAGCTTTAGTGCAAAATAATAAAATACGACACAATGCTAAGAAATTGAAAAATGTCACACCCCCATGAAGACTACTACCTCTAAAATTGCATGTTGTTTCAGTAGAAGCCAAAATCTGGTATAATCCTTAAACCTTTCACCTTTTCCTGAGCATACTAAAACAAGCAAAAATACCACCAGGTGGTTGAAACCTTGCAATTCCTAGGACCGTGCTTTCACATATGTGAAGCACAGGAACTGATATTACAAGAAAACCTTAGTATAATAGTTTGTGTTTTTAATGTGTTCTACAAAAACGTAGAATGGTTTTTATAGTTGTATCTTCTACCAACAGTATGGCTTATATTTTTGCCACCCTGTCAGATTGTCTTAAGTGTTAAAGGAATGTAATATATGACCATGTTGCGCATCATAACATTGAAAGGAAATCCTTGCAGCCTCTTAAAAGTGCAACAGAGAGATTTAAACATATAAGGGGTCCCTAAAAAAATGTTCTGATCTTTGCCCTGACGTAAAGCTTTCCATCAAAAATATCCCCATCAGAAAGGATTAATCAAAAATTTTGAAAGGTCGTAATTTACGGATGTATGTACCTCAGCAAAATCGGCTGATTCATGTTTACAAATATCATGCACAAATTGCAAAACCTATACTTTACCCCTCTTCAAGGACATCAATGTGATTGCGCATGTTTTGTAAAGGAAAGAAATCTTTTCAGAAGAGTGATGGCTCTCACATAAATCATTTTGTCTTCAGGAGATGGTTCTACCAAAACAGATGTCCCCCAAGACACCAGAGCGTAGAGTGCACAGAACCTATTCTGTAGCCAGAATCATTTAGCATAGTCATGAGTATTGAAAGTGAATTGATGTTTATAAACTGGAGATCGTCTAGCAAAGAAGACTGTAACTATTGTGAGTACCAGGCAGAAACGGATGAAGAGCTGACGCTTAAGTAAATTTCTTTGGTGAAAAATTGTTAAGAGTCTGTTAATGATGAGGCGTGTGGAGGAAAAGGTGGTTGTTTGGAAACGTGGATTAAAAATTTCAATTCACATACATTGTAATGTAACACAGCCAGTTCATGTTCATGGTGTAACCCACTTACTTCAACTCTGTCACTTAACTTACTCCGAGGGCAATCCTTGATCCACTAGTGATGCAGGCCCTACAGCTAAGAAACGTGTGAAGTACAACCAGCATGGAATACGTCATCTACTTGGGTAACTTCGCAGCCTAGTAGGCAAAACACTTTGGCCCATAGAATAATACCAATGCCATTCCATTAGCATTACTCATTCTGGTCATTTTCAAGATCCCCTATGATAGTGGGATCATCAAAAGCACATGACCATGAGTAAAAGCAGATAAGTTGATCAAAGGTATGGGAAATATGGATTAAAAATTAATAGGTGGAGGTGGAAAGTCCATTTGAACAAGAATGTGGTTGCAAGTGTACCCTAGGTAGATAACCACCATGTGAGGAGGGAATACTCAGCTGCCCTATAGGAATTCTAAGCGGTACCCCTACGAAGAATTTGGCTGGTGTAATTGATCCTGGTTAAGATCCAAATCTTCACAGAACTGTAGTAGGTTACTTTGTACAAAGAAAAAAGTCAATTAGGACCACCCTCTTCAGTAGCTTACCATTAAACACATTGCACTGATGCAATTGAAATAGAGATCACTTAAGGAATCATTGAATATTAGATGATTGTAGTAATAGATTTTCAGTACTAAATTTTTAAAAGTCAGTATATTAGATATTTTTTAATGGGCACTTGCTGGTCATGTGTCTGAGATAAATAGCTATAATGTTGCTTTAAGTATACACAATCTGCTGAGGTTTCACTTACTTGGTCTCTAGTGGCAGAGGATCAAACAATCCGTGCTGTGACATTTATAGCCATAATGACATAGATTACAATGATATACCTAAGTATATAGATCCCTGTCACTGATGGTTGTGAAAGTGGGAGCATAAATTCAAAACTAGGTCAAGATTGAACCCAAAATGAAAACTAGCCCTGGGAGAGCGGCCAGTTCATGAACTATGCCGGGACACCTCTTCCCAGCGTAAAAGATTGCCGTACGAACTATTCATACGTATTATGAGTGCCATATTGAAGATGGGGTAAGAGATTAATATAAGCAGACCGTATTTGTTTACTCGTATGTGTGTAGTCTGTGCTGTAGTGCAAGTCTGATACAAACAAGAGCAAAGGGAAGCTGATCACAGCATCAGTAGTCATGCCTTTGAGCTTGTAGCTGAAGATCTGAAGGGAATCAGAGATGCAGATCATAGGGCTAATACCAAACGGATGTAACATACACCATGAAGATATTCGAGGAGTTATCATTTGACAATGATGACGGACCATCTGCAGGCCGTGTAAAGTTGCAGAATTCGAGCTGCAAGGAAAAACATTTTTTGTTTACGCATCTTGTCGACAAAAAAATGGCAAGAAGTCGATTACGGGCAATCACGTTTTGGACTCCAACATCACTCTTTAACACAAGAAGTAGTTTTGGACAGGCTAACTAAAAAATTGTATAACAATGCTTAAACCATGCATGCATGTCATGCCAGACATGGCTACACATGATAGGACTGTGTTAGAATCCTGGCTTAGAAAATTATATATTCGGTATATTAAAACAAATATTGACTGCTGTTTTAGTCGAGCATGGCATGGCTTGAAACTATATAGGCCCTCGGTGATCTCGTAAAACTTACTAATGCCCCTCGGCTTAGCCTCGGGGCATAGATGGTTTCGAGATCACTTGGGCCTTATAGTTCAAACCATGCCCCTCATAGCTAGCAGTCAATATTTGTATATTACATGCCATAGCAAGCCAGTGTATGAACCTCAGTGTCAGGACACTGCTGTATTGAAAATGCAGGGGACACAGCAATGGCGACTGTCAGATTGTCTATACTTATTGTTCTCCAAGTTTTTTGAGAAATAAATATTGTATCTTACATTTTATGGGATTATGCATATTATTGCAACAGACACATTGTTACTATACTATGGTGTGAGTTAGAAAGAGTGACAACTTTTACAGTCTTGCACCCTCAGCCAATTCTGAATTGACCATATCATGTTATGTGGCCAAAATGGTAAAAGTAAACCTTGTTTGCCCTCTATTGTGGTAACAAATTATTTAGATTTTAATTTCTTTGTAAACATCTTCTGGTGCTGCAGCTTCGGCTATGAAAAGGCTTGCAAGGGAATTCAGATGAAATACAAAGGCTGGTATTCTGAAAAGGAGTCGGTTAAATAGGGTTAGTCCTACATGATTGGACCTTTTTTTCCTTCCAACATATTCTAAAAAGTGCAGTAATGGGTGAGAAAAATTCTTCATGGATGGGCTGGAAGGCCCATCCATGAGGAGTATCTCCACCGTTACATTTAACTTTCACTTATTTAAAGGAAAAAAGGTCCACTTAATTTAGGACTAACCCTGTTTAAATTCTAGTCTAAAGTTAGACTCGCTTTCAGAATAACAGCCTCTAACTATTAGGTGAAAAAATTATGTGGGTAAAATATTCAAACTAGTGTAAGGTGCATAGATAGAATGAGGTGGCAAGTTCTATAGAACAAAAAGGAGGGTTAAAAAAAGATGATTCTTCCATAACTTAAACTGCTATTTTAAAAATGAGGTATGCAATTATAACTCCTCTTTTGAATGATAGTTATTGTTCATTTTGTTATATCTATTTTTTAGTTTATTGTATGAACATGTGACTGTTGTGTCAAAACTACAAAAGGTACATGTTGTCAAAACTTCTTTCTGACTTACACCGTAATTCTATAAACTCTTTTCAAGAGAAAGAGTACGCTTATTTTAAGCGTCCACCAGCCGGAAACTGGTAAAAAAACGCTGGTTGGTAGATATCAGATAGTCTGAGTAGGAATTCAGCTGGTCTGTTAAAAAAAGAATAGAAAAGTATAGGAGAATAGACCTGGAGCTTCTGCTTTGAACATCAACCCAATGCTTCACGTTTTCCGCTGGGTAGATACAGTGATGTTTTGGGGATATGGTTCCAATTATTATTAGTTGTACTGTAAAGAAAAAGGAAGTTGAAATCATTTTAAAAATGTTTAAATGGTGAATAGTGTTATTATACTCAGAAGGTGTCTTGAAAATTAAATCCAGTGAGCTGGAAAGATAACAATTTGCTTCAGACCTTAAAAATCTGTTGTTAATAATGCTGGTAAGATATATAATATTATTTTCTCCGGGAAGAAAAAAAAATATAGTAAAAGATAAAACAAATATAGTTTGTTCTGTAAGAAAAAGGAAGTGGCCAATCATTGAAATGTTTTAAATTGTGAATAGTATTGGTATACTCCGACGTTGTCTGAAAATTTAAAACCCAGCTGAGCTGGAACCGGTAAAATGTGATTAGACTGATGGTTAAAAAAAATATGTTAATAGTGCTGGTAGATATGTAATAATATTATTTTCTCCAGGAGAGAAAAACATCAGTGTTTTCCCTCTCTTCATTTCTCCTTTCTTGTTTTTCAATTTTCATTCCCGCTGCTTTGCCTTTACTCTGGTTATAAGATATTAGAGTGAGGTAGGCAATATGGTTCCAATATAGTTTGTTCTGTAGAAAAAGGAAGTTGGCCAATCACTTAATTTTAAATGGGGATAGCGTTTGTTATAACTCTTAAGTTGTCTTGGAAATTTAAAACCCAGCTGAGCTGGAAAGGTACCATTGCTTTAGATTCATGGTTTAAAATAGGTTAATAGTGCTGGTAAAGAGTAGTAATTAATATTATTTTTCTCCAGGGGCAAAGAAAAATCTTAATTTTCTCCTCTCTTCATTTTATCCTTTTTCACTTCAATTTGGTTTAATTTCCTATTCCTTTGAAAAGATCAGTAGTTATGTTTAATAGCATATTAGATGCAAAGTAGTAATAAAAAGAAATGTAAATTGCAGATTTGTAAATTTTAAACAGATTTGCTACATTTAAACAATACTTTTCTCAGCAGTTGAGGGCAAAAAAAATGGGTGTTAATGGGATCACCACCGTATGCTTCATTTTAAACACTATCTTTCTATTTATTTAGAGACCTTGCTCTTCTTAATATACTGTTGATTTCTTATAAGTTATATTTATTGTGTCGCTGCAAGAATGCAGGAGCCAACACCATACAGTCATATTCTGTTGAACGCTGTCCGATGGCGTGTGGCCGTGAGGTGCAGTGAGATATTTCAAATAACAGGCGCTATCAAAAATCTCCCAAGCAGAAAGGATTAAGCTGAGAACTGTTTCTTTGCTACCAAAAAAATGCTGAAATTTCTAATTTTCTTATAGAAGCACAATACGAAATTCAGCCTATGTTTTCTATGAAATATAAGCATATCAAATCACCTTTTGTTTCATTTAAGTTAGTTCGCAGCCAAAAAAAAGTAGGAATCTATGAGGTCCAATCTATATGAAATAACAATACACAGAAAATATAGATGACCTGAAATCACTGTTGCACTTTTAAAGTTTCGAAGAAAGTTCTCATTTGAGTTAAAAGTCCAATTGCTACAGAAATTGGGGTCATAGATGCCCCGGGGATCTTCCGATGATAATGTGGTCAAGGGACAGATGCTTAAGGTCAAAGGTCATATATAAACGGGTGTCCTGAAAACATCAAATTGGCCTCATTTGAGAAGTAAAAGGGCAATTGTTTTTTTTTTTTTTTTTTACAATGGAACTTGGGTCCTAATATGCCACTCTAGGGGTCATGCTGAAACTGAGTTGAAAAACATCAAATTGCCTTGTCAAGAAGTAAACGTCCAATTGCTACAGAGAACTGGTGTCATAAATACCCTTGGTAACCTTCATAATGAGATCAAAAGTCACACATAACCTGGTCAAAGTCATGAGGTTAAGTTATAAAATGGGCTAAAACATAAAATGGCATAATTTGCAAGGTTGAGTCCAATTGCAACCAAACTGGGGCATATACCTGCAACAGGGGAACATTATGAAAGGTCAAGGGGTCACTTGCACAATGTCAAAGGTCATCTGAGGTCAGTTATAAAATAGGATTGAAGGGATCATGAAAGCAGGCGACAATAGTGTTCAGAGAAATGCTGGTATGTTAAAATGAAAATAAAATTATAATACATACATGTAAAATTGTTACTGCGGAACCTTTTATGTATGGTATTTTGATTATGACTACCTCCTTGGTATACTTAGGAAAATACACACATCGAGCCTTGGCAATGTTGCAGGAAGATGATAAAATGATGCCAATGTAAAATCCTAACCCAAACTCAAGCCAACATAGTGATCTGTTTTATTACTTTTATGAAAATTATTCCTTAACTAGTCGGAAAAGTTCATTTTGGAAGAACCAATTACAAAAATATTTTAATTCTTCTTTTACTTATCAATAAATGATAGGAGTAAATGTGCATGGAGCTGCCAAAAATAAATCTGAATTCAAAAGTGAGGTGGGTTGTATTCTGAATTCCAGGGTTGAACTAATTTAATGTAATTTAATACCCAGTAATAGTTGTGAATTTTGATTTCATACAACAGGCCCTACTTTTCTCGTTATTGTAGAAATTTCAGATCCCAAATCAAAGTCATTCCCGAGATTGAAGTAAAAAAAACACGTTTTTGGGGCATAATGTTATTATTACCTTGCAATTTAATGGAAACACTCACTGGCTTTATTTCTCATATTATCAAAATCACAGGAAGTTAGTGCTTGTCATATTTGAGAAGCTTTGAGAGAGTTTGGGTATTAAGAAGAAAACCTGATATGATACAGTCCAAAGACACAACACATTACAAGAGGCACTTGACACATGAAAGATAGTGTGGACCTCATATTTGTTTTTAAATTGGTTTTTCATATGGTTGGACAGCTTTTATATCCATTGGGCCTCGCCTGAAATGATTAGCCCAATCAGTGATTGCAACACAACTGGCGGAGACTGTCTGGTGACCTTGGTGGTTTTAATATTAATGAGTACGAGTCTATGATTTTCATGTATCGACACATTGTTGATCGTTCGGCAAACTTAAAAAGTTAGCCATAAATGACTCGGATGTTTTAGCTTTTATTAATGCCCCTATCTGTTTAAGGGCGTATGGTATTTTATGGGTAAAATATATCTGTTCTTCCAATGGCCTAGACTATCAGTTGTGGTAAAGTGAGGAAATTTCATGTTTTGCGAAAATGTTCTAGTGCCACTTTAAAGGCTGTGGGTCTTAAACTTAAGTCTCAGATGTCAAGTTAGTCACTGCAGATATATGTATATTAGTTTGAAATAATTCTTGTGACCAATGCATAAGGTCTAGTTTCAACCAATACAAAGTCCCCAAGCTGGAAAAACAAATAAAATGTGAATTCCAAGAGGAATGAAACTAACTATACTGTATGTTGTGATCAAAGACTGATGTAAAGTATTATCATTTAACAGGAACCTCAACACAATGGTGTCATTTTGTGTCATCGTGGTTACTTATAATATCGAAATTTTACAAGACATAAACATAAAATACATTATATGTATATTTTATTTTTATTCTAATTACAAAATTGAAGTAGTAAAGGTGATTGTTCCGATTTATGTCTGTTGTGTTCTATACTTAGATATGAGAGCCTGGTACTTGCACTAGGCCCATCAAGTACCGTGGGAAACAAACTTGCAGTTTTGAAGTTAGAAGCATAATGCATATTGCAGGAGCCCATTCATACTGTGCTAAATGATGGTTAAACCATTTAACATGGCTTTTCATTATATCTTGGGAATAAATGGATTTGAGGGCTATTAGTTCAGGGACAACAATGAGAAAAATATGACTTTTCATCTGATATCAAAATCGATAGTACGTACCGGGTAAATCAGAGGGGTCCCAAAGATGATCGGAACAAGCACCCTTTAAAATGGAAAGTTCAAAATATTTAACAATTTCTTTTCCATTTTATGTAGCCCATATTTACAAACATGCACGTCCATTAGTTGGATAGCAAATAATCTATTACATTCCACAAACAAATACACTTTAGTACATCATAGCATACAAACTACTCTTAATCTTTATAAAATAGTTAAGAACATTGTAATAGTGAATAAATCAGATTTTTTTTTTAAGAAACTATATTGCAAATCTGGTACAGGTTTTTGGACATGGCCTTTTTTGTTAAAAAAACTTAAATGTTTTCATGTATAGGACATTATACTTACTGATTGCATTGACCCTTCCATCTCCGATTTTAGAGTTTGGCGGTGGACCATAGACCTCCGATCCGATATTGGAGGTTTTTACGGCGGGGGCAGACCTTCAATGTGTAACTTAATACATTGAAATATTACACATTTTAAATAACACAATTACAAGGATACACAGAGGAATTATTAGTTCATTATTTAGTAAATATCCATGTATCAGGGGGAAGGCGCGTAGCCAGCCCGGATGATCTGAGGGGGCAAATTTCCGTGGTGACAACAAATGCCGATCACAAGCAAAATTTCCGTCGCAGGGCAAAAAGAATCGAAAAGGGGCTGATTTAACATGAATATCGTGTTTTATTTCCAGTTTCCCCTCAAGATTTTTTTTCAGAGGGGGACTCTGCCCCCCTGTGCCCCCACCTGGCTATTGCCCACTGAATTCGGGGGATACCATCTTGATATGACAAGAGGCAAGGCTGTTAAGGACCCCCTTTTTCAGCATCATGTCAACCAAAGACCCCAGTTTTTGTGAAAATTTCACCCAAAGGACCCCAATATGTTGTGAAAAAGCTTTACCCACTGTCACCCAAAGACCGTATTTGGGTTGAAAAGTGTGAAAGAAAACTTTCACCCAAAGACCTCTATTTTTTAGAAAATTTGTAACTATCTCAACAAAGACCACATGTTTGGAAATATTTGCCAATGGTTCACTCGGGACAAACCCCTACTTTGTGGCAATTGGCTATCTCTCACCTGGAAAGAGCCCCATTTTTTTATCCTCTGGTAACGACAATGACCCTGGGTTTGGAAGCGCAGTAAGCCTTCCACCCATACCCATTTCAGATGTGTGAGTGCCCCCCGGCCGCGAAATCTTTCAGTAGTTACTGGCAAGTAGTAAAGCTCATCTTAATAGCCACAGTTCACTAATAACACATGATATTGATTGGTTCTATTATACGAGTTTCTTTGTACATACGCAATGAATGCCTTTATTCCTTGAATGTATATTGAATTAAAATCCAAACATTCCAACAAATCCTCGCTGTTCTAGGGTTATTGAATGTGTCTTCATCTCTGCTTGTCCAGGTTTCAAACCCCACTCATGCTCAATTTTGAGAAATTTATATTGAATTTTGTTTAAAGAGCATGAGGAGATTTCAGGAATGGAATGCTTACCAATGTATTAGACACACCTGAAGTGAATAAGCCAAAGAACGCCATCTTATGTATTAAGATGAGGATTGTAGTTTTGTCGTTGCACGACGAAAGTCAAAGCCATGGTTTTCTTATGGGGAACGATTACGATAGTAGGCAAGTTCAAAACAAGGTTTGCGGTTTTTCTTTTGCACCTGCTTGCCCCAATAAACCTTAGAAAGATTCTCGGTAGGTGCGGGTCGGTACAACCGTCCCACTGAAATGTGAGACAAATTCGATCCTCAAAAAATCTCCTCCTGTCACTTTAAGTGAACAGATGAAGTCCGTCTCTTGATTCAAGATAGTGTATTTTCACAACTGCAGAAATATCATCCCGGACCATGTATCTAGTACGTGACCAATTTTAGTCGATCGTGCTAAGACAAATTCAAAGTTTCCACTAACAACCGCATCATGAATGATGGAAATTTTAATACTTAGTTTCCAGGAGACACGGATGGATTCTCCCTGAAGAGGCCAGTGCGCAAGTGTTGAAAAAAAAACAACCTGGGTTGGCAGACTAGACGGCCAAATCCGTTTATTTCAAGCCAGGTTGGTAGAGGAAGCAATAGGATATTAGGTGTTAGGTCCGAAAGGTGCCTATCCGCTTTCCTAGCATATAGCATCAGAACATTATTTGCATACTATATAGGATTTTATTTGTTTGAAAGGTACCTACTTAGTTATCCTGAATGGTAGACAAGGATGAATATTATTTCATCTCTCCTGGATTAGGGACAAGGCACCAAAGTAGGTAATATCCAATAAACCAGTGTGGTTTCCAAAGTTTGGTTCAAATTACCTCACATGACACTTTGAATTGGTTGTAAGGCTGACTCATCAGCAAAGGAGGGATCCATGTTGCACTTAAACAAGTTTGGTCCAACTGAACTTCAACTTTTCAATCGATGTCAATTTTACATGTTCAGTCTATCTGACAACTTGACCTCACATGACCTTTGGCCTTGGAATGTGCTTTGACCTCAGCCGAAAATGAGTGATCCCATGGTGCACCTGTGACTCCGATTTGGTTTAAATCCATTAGTATGCGGAATTACAGGCAAATATGAACCCTTGTTCACGTCTCCACAAACAGACAACCACCGTGCACGCGTGACAAGACAAAGGGTCCTTAGGTCTTCCTACTTTTTCTTTTTAATCGCTTGGCCGGAAGTCACCGGCAAACCTCCGAATTATAGCCACAATGAGATGTAAGCTTTACATTCATAGGGTATCAAGTAAAGTCATTTTTATTTTATATGGTTTAATTTAAAAAAAAAAAAAAAAAAAAAAAATGAATGTTTCAAATCAAAACAGCTTCATTGTCTGCATCAGGGTGAGCTGGAATAAAGCGCTAGTCAATTGTTTCCGCATCGTATTGATGACATCATTGCAGCGTTTACGCATGTTACGTTTACCCAGGATAGTGATGTTCTGGAAGAAGAAACTTTCGTGAGGAATATGGTTCCATGCTCGCCGGATAATCCACCAAGTTGAGGCAGCGTGCTCTTTTATGTGTCGATCTGCTCACAGGTCTATATAGGGTTGAGATAATTAGGTCTGTTCTGGCTGGCCCCTGTGAACGGCCCTTGAAACCCGGGCCCTTGAAGCTCACCTGGAATGAAAAAAACAATCTGTAATCTAGAGTTTTTGGTGATATGCTTTCATGTGAGGATAAAAAAAACCTATGAAAATTTGGAGCACGATGCGGGTCATCCACCTGTTTTAAAGAAACTTTCTTTAAAAACAATCCGCCCCGACCGGCCAGCAAAAATTTTTCGGCAAACAAATAGTTAGGTCTTATCTCCAGATTAAAATAGGGAGGGTGTATAAAGGCACCAACTTTGCCTTTTACATCCAGTACACTAATCCGTCAATAATGTTCCCCTCATGTATTTCCATTTACATTTAGGGAATGTAATGTACCAGTATAGTTTGTATTGACATCACCAAAACATACGGGTATAGTCAAATATACAAAGAAAATCACTTATAACAATCTTAAATACAACAAGAATTAATTTATAAACAAAATATAGGCATATATAAAGAAAATACACTAATGAACTTTAAAAAACAACAGGGTAAAGGTTGGGTAATATGGAAACCCATCGTAATTTCCATTTTTTTTAATTATTTTTACAGACTTTTCGTTATCAATTGGAAAAGCTTTGGTTCATGGGTAGGGTTACAGACCAAACACGATTTGTTCATTCATCTCTAAACCAAATAAAAGATAAATGCGTTCAAGTTGTTGTTTGGGTTTTTTTTTTTTTTTGCAAAGGGTCCATATAACCCCATTCGTCGGCAAATATGGACCACCCGGTATTTGCACAAATAGAGGCGGATCGCGGTAATATGCCTCACATTGTCCATATGTCCCATCCCATAAAGTTTCTACATGCGGAATATAGGGTTGGTCCATACAGGGGCGGCGCCAGGCGTTGGCAGGGGGGCAGCGCCCGCGCCCCGAGTTAAAAATCAGGAAAAACAGGGGGTTAAAGTGACAGGAGGATATTTTTTAGGATTACGGAATTCTCTCAAATTGCACTGGATCGGGTTGTAGACAACCTACGAGAAGAGTTGCTAAGGTTGCAAAGAAAACAAACAGGTGCAACAAGAAAAACGCCAACCTTGTTTTGAAATGCCTGTATCGTACTCGTTCCCCATAGAAAACATGCTTTGACTTCTGTCGTGCACGACAGAAAACTACTAATCATCATCTTATTAACCATAAAGACGCGCGTATTTCGGTTCTTATTCACTTCAGGTGTATCTCATTAATTACATTGGTAAGCATTCCAAAATATTGTAAAAAACCGGGGTTCGACGAAAAAATTGGGGGCGCTTCTTCCTGGAATCTCCTCATGTCTCTTTAAGGTGGAATCCCCCCGGTTCTTGCCCTGAACTTAAGTGGCTGTAATCTGTAAATTTTTCTATAAAAAAGTATAAGCACTTACATATCATATTATCAAGGTTTACTATAACCCTTGAACATTTTCTCTTTCAAAAAACAATATTCAAAATACGGTCATGTGACACGTTTGCCATGGCATGTTGGGATTTTGGTGAATTTTCAACAATTGGGCCTTGGAACGTGATATCATAAAAAAGTATGTTTTTAATTGGAAAGAAAACAAAGAATTAAAGCAATAGGCATAACTTCAGTACTACATACAGAGAGTTTATTGCCATGACATTTAGTTGGGGTAATCAGAGGTCAACGGTCAAATTCAGATTTTCATAATTATTGTTTTTTGTATTTCCTGAGGTCAAATAAGCATGTGCTAGGATATGATATCACAGCTTTTTCAATTTGAAGCCTTATCTAAAGGGTACCTTCAGTGAAAATATATGTGCATTACCTATTATACTTGTTGGAGAAAATCATTTCCAAGCACAGGTTACTTCGCCAAATCCAACAATTTTGAGATATCGGCCTCTAAATTTTGGCCGTTAGAAGATTTACATAATTAATTAGCCCATAAGTTCATAAAGTCAATTAACATAGAATGAAGATTACCCGAGTTCAAAGTATTTAGCTTATATTAAATGCAATAAATAAAAGAATTATAAAAATCTTAAATGCTTTATAATATTCACCCCGAAATATTAACTCAAAACAATACACTACGAAAGAATTAAAAAATAAAGGGACATACTAAAATTGAGGTGCGAATTTGACGAACAAAAATAATCTCATCTTTGCGAAGGATTCCGATTTTCCAAATTTGGTAGCAAAAGAAAATGAAAGGTATATTCCAAGCTCAGCTATTTACATAAATTCAACAAATTGTGGCCTGAAAACACCTGTACTAAGAGATTTTCACCTTAAGCATGACTTGAAAAATTAAGGGGCATTTCGTGATCCACAGCCTCGTCCCCTCGACTTTACCTAAAAAATTGAATTTTTTATCATCTGAACCGTTAAGCTTAGTAATCCACGTGTGCCCAATCTTACGTGCAAATCGGTCGCATCGGTAAGAATTCGCAATTTTGTATTTTCTGTTCCGTAAACGGCAGATTACAGCACAGTAGCCTATTGAACCGTGGGAAACGGCAATTGCTCATACCACAAAACCGCAAGATCGGGATCACTCAAATTTGATAATAATGCTTTTCAATGATATCTAGTGATCTATGAATAAAACAGAGGTGCTTAAATCAGAAAACACCTTTAAGGGTTCTTTACCTATGCCTATATGGGTAATCTAATGATTTTCGCCCCTCCTATGATTGTTTTACCCTGGCGCCGCCCCTGTGTCCATATTACCCCGATCACACATACACCACGTATCCGCCGTTTCTTAGATCTTCTTCTTATCGTGTCCAATATGATGGTTCTTAAATATTGAGCGTGTGTCTACTGGGGAATTTGTCCGCGTCGGGAAAATCGGTCGATCTGTTATCCTGCTCAGTAGAAACAACCCGACCCGCTATTTTAGCGCGATGCGATACCGCTAAATCAAACCGGCTCTGAGAAGGTTTGTGGCCGTGTTGCTACGCTATTGCATCATTAGAAACAGCGATTGCGGCATTTGCCGTGTTGGGCAGAAATGATGCCAATTGCCGACGGTAATGCGACTTCCGCTACGCGCGGTTTCAAATCATCAGCATTAGGCTATTATTTTCATATCAGAAGTG
>JAMKCH010057255.1:0-137967 GCA_023653785.1 Ophioderma brevispina
GGCGCTGGTATAATACAACTAGAATACACGGCCGTTTTCTATACTCGCGTGGAGCCTATTATACCCCTGTATACCGCGGCAGTATCACACCGCAAATTGCGAAGGCAGTAGCTGCAAGAAATGGCTTGCAAAGTACAGAGTACTGAGTACACAGTTATTAGGTATGCAGTGATGGGTAATCTGCTGTGCCGTACCCCAATAGCCTACCATGTAGTTGCCACTCAGTGGAGAGGAGAAGGTGGATATCATGTATAGATACTACCGGAGTAGACACGCAGATACCACGCAGCTACCCCGCGATTACATTTTGATAGTGGACGAATGAGAGCGCTATGCACACGTCTCTGTGAGAAGTTTTAGCAAACCATCATTATGAAATTCAAAACGGGCATCGTAAAAAAAAAATCTATATTCGGACCTCGAAGTAAGAAATGACAAAATATATGCCAAATTATTAAAAAAAACAAAAAACAAAATTTGTCCAATGAGAAATACCGAGCGCGCTGAGACCCGGTGTAACCACGTAGCTACTCCACGACAGTCCAGACAGCCGCTGGGTGTACACTATCCGTCAATGCAGCAAAAAATAGACAGATCCTGGCTGGCGAGTGGATGTCTAATGGGTGGGAATACTATGTCTACTCGGTGGTAGCTGCATGGTAACTACCATGCAGAAATTGGCCGTGTAATTTGTAATATCTTCTCCATTTGAACAAAGCGTCCCACCACCTATACCAACCCAGGACATCACCTCAGTTGTTAGAGCGCCGTGCTAGTAATACGGACGGTCGTAGGTTCGAATCCGGCCAGTGCATATGTTTTTTTTTTTCAACCATTGTGTGCTCCAGGGAAAGATTAATAAATATTCAAAGGGATCAAATATTACAAAATATTTCTCATCAAACACCAAAAGTGTAATATTTGCAGTGGCAACGAAGCTGCAAATTTTAGTGGAGGATGAGCTTAGTAATTCATGTTAACTATCGTAGGGGAATGTAAGAAGGTCATGTGTGCAATAGCGTCATTGTGACTAACAATCATGTGCTTCCATGCATTAAGATAACTCGCAATTATCTTTCTTTGGTCACGTGGCTCTTGAAATGATTCTTGGCGACTGTGGTGCCCTACAATAACATTCCAAGAGCCTTTGATAAAAAACTTGAATATATGAATTGTTTGCTATGAATTTCTGACAAACAATCTTCCTGCACTCACACATATAGGATGCAGAGGAAATTAAGGGAGGCGTCCGTTCATACTTCTACTCCGCTGCATTGTGCAGTAAAATTACTGAATGTCCCTGGAACCAGTTCACTGCAGATTCACAAGTTGCAGTACATTGCAGTAAATTCGCGAAGATTGCAGAACAACAATTCCAAATTAGCACTATACTGCATTCATCACCAGGGCCGTCCCCAGAGGGGGTGTGGGGGGTGTGACACCCCCCATTTACAAATTTGTCGGCACACAAAATGTTGACTTGTCGGCCAATTTGGCTATAATGTCGGACGCAGCAAACTGATTGATGGCGACTATCGGCGGTTCACTCCATTGTTGTTGTGGGTTTTGTTGCATAATAGCTGGATATTGACTTGCCATTAAAAATGGTCTGGGGACGACCCCTGTGAATCACGCATAAACCATTTTAACTGTCGTTGCAGTACTATTATGCATTGCATTGCAGTACTGCAGTCCTGCCACTGTACACAGTAAGTATGAACGGACCGGACTCCTCCCTACCACTCCCCCCCATTTACTTCCGCCGCCTTACCCCGCCTTAGACTATCTTGTCACCTTGGAAATAGATGATCATATAAAAGTTTTACTCCAGTCATCCTACCCGGATGATCCCACATGGTACTACAGATTAGAGTTAAAAAATTGAAATTTCATTTGAAATTTAAAAAAATCTCTGAAAACTCTTTAGGAAAATGTTTTCGTTTCGAAAATAAGAAAAATATCAAATGTGTATTATATCAAAGGATTATAGAATTTACTTATTTTTTACATAGAAGAAATTTCGAAATTCGACATGAATTGACTATTTTAGAGTAAAACTGGCGTATTCGGAATTAAAAAAGGATGTTAACATGGGTGTTTATTTCACCTTTTATTAATTAGTTTTTTACTTTGCCCACGAATTTAGAACAGTTAGTTTCAGGCATAAAAGAGTCGGTTGATGTCACATTTTTAGTAGACTTCGCTCAGTATTTCTTATGGAATCTTATTACATGGACCATACTATACAACTTTGTGTATTATTTCCTTTAAATATTTATATTCTTGGACTCGATTAGCCCTATTGTGTTTTTGCTACGAAAGTCAATCACAAACGGTGTAAGGTGTAAAGGAATGGATTGAGTGCAGAATTAATGGAGGACAAAAGTAACAATCCAAGTATAGACAACTGGAGTGACGATATGTCTCCCACACTCTGTACAAGGGACTGAAAGAATGATGATAGGCATCCACAAAACATATCGTCACAACATGGATCCATCTTGATTGACATCTTGACTCTCTTTTTGGACTTTGAGTTCGTCCAGCGTTGCCTCGCTGTTTGCTGGACAGTGACAAAGATGCCAATATAAGAATCAAAACATAATAAAAGGAAAACATATAAAATTGATGATTGTAAAAAAAGTTGCATATGCTCAAAAAAGTAATGCACGTTTAGTAGCACAAATAATATCGTAGTTCTATTACAACCAATTTGTGCAACGTGTAAAATTGGATTTGTGCTTCCCAACTCATAGTTGATATTCCGACTTAAAAAACATTGGCCTCTAGAGAGTGGGGACCGGGTGCACACATCGGAAACATCTAAACAGATCAGGATTTATCTCTGGTAAAAATGTAGAGTTGATACTAAGTGCAAAGCAGTTCACCCAGAGCACAGATACTAATACTCTTGATGATTTCGTACCTCTTCGTTTTAGTACTGAATGTGTACTAATACCCATAAACCTGTCTATGCTAATAACTGTAACAAAGAATACAGACGCATCACTTGATAAGATAGATAGCGTCCCGGAGACTTTAATGTAATACTGGATCGCCATGATTCAGATGGAAAATAGTTCCATGTATGTATCTGCTGATACGATTATTAACATATTATATGCCCATACAGAAATTCTGAAAGTGACAAATTGATTGAACATCACATTGTACCTTGATTGATTTCTTGATTGTTTTTACTTCGATAGAACAAGACACACGCATTACTAATATTGCAAAAAATATGTCAATATTCCAACATTGATAATTCTTTGGATTTGATTTGGAAGTATCGGCCACAAGCAAGGAATGTGATTTGGGAATTGTGGAAGAAACAAGTTGCCCTGGTGATAAAACAAACAGATTGCACCATTGTCAACTAAAATTCTGTGTTGAATTTTGAAATCCTAGAAAGGGGGACATCGTTAGTTATAATATAAAGAATTATGTCTTAGATCAATAATGTCAAGATAGTCCAGGGATTATTCTAAAGAGCAATTCGCGAAACGAAATCTATTCAAAATGGTTTTTCAGAAACATCGAGACTTCCAAAGCAAACCCATTTTGAAACGTGCCTTGTGGAAAATTGGATAACTTATTAGACAGTGGACAAATATTGTAACTGCGTGTCATTTTCAAAAGTGACCGCGTATATTCAATGATTTTGTTATGACTAAACAAGGTACTCCAGATTGCTATGTTTACTACGTGTTGCAAAAAGTTCCCGGTGTATCACCTCGATATTATTGTGAGACGGTCTAATATTATCAGCGCATCAATGATTGACTAAATACAGGGTGAGTCAAAAAAAACTTGACCCTGATTGTGTCCGCATTTTGAATTTTTAAGTAAAACCTATATCTTAACAATGTGGTAATTCATCTGAAAGCTTACTTAATATATTTAAATGTGTAAAGATAATTCGCACGGTTATGTATAGGACCTAATTACAGTCGTTTGAATCAAGTAGTCTGTTTTGCCCTCTGTCCACTGAATCACATTAAAATGAATGGTGTTCATCGAAGAAAATTAGCATTCACAAGAAATCGGGCTTATTTATTGACTGCAGAATAAATGGTGATGCTATTTAATCCATCCAATTTCACCTCGATGGCCTCTTAACGTTTTTACGTCCTCATCACCATAACCAATCATTTGAAAAATAAAGTAACTGATACTGTATGAATTCTGGAGAGTGAAGGAATCATACCATTTGAAGGAACAGGGACATCGGTGACAAAGCTTTTAGGTTTAGTATTTCTATAATTGTAGACTAAAACATGCCACATCTTGAAAACTGGGTTACAAATAAACTTACCATTATCACTAGCTTTTAAACCTTTAAGATACCCTTGATTTGACATAAAACATAGGGACATTCCTTACCATCATTTTGGGGAGTCATTAGCTTGGTTGGCCACCGTGTATTCACATGGGAATCCGTGGATAGGGGGTCTTAAAAAACTGACTACTTGATTGCAAAAGACTGTAGCTCGGCCTATACTTACCGATTGGAATGATCTTTGCAGCAAATTAAAATAATTAATAAGCTTTCCAAGATACAATATTGTTAGATATATGGTATTTAGAAATTCAAAATGGCGGACCATCTGGCAGTCAAGTTTTTTTTGACTCCCCCTGTCATGTGGGTATGGCTCTCAATATTGTTGTCAGAACACTAAGGAACCATGGTTATTAGTGATTGGAACAGCTGTGAGTCTAGCTGTACAATATTGTTGCCAGAAAATTAGTAACCGTAAGTTATTTAGTGATTGAAAAACAGCTTGTGGGTCTAGCTCTACAATATTGTTGCCATACAGATCAAAGATCCATAGGTTTTATTGTGAATGAAACAGCTGTGAGTCTAGCTCTACAATATTGTTGCAGACAGATCTAAGTACTTAGGTTATTTAGTGATTGACAGGCTGTGGTCTGCTCTACAATATTGTGCCAGACAGATCTAAGATCCATAGGTGATTTAGTGATTGAAACAGCTGGAGTCTAGCTCTACACATTGTGCCAGACAGATCTAAGTACTCTAGATAGTTATGATTGAAACAGCTGTGGTGCAACTCAACTATCTCATTGAATTCTATGAGTAAATTATCAGTTTGTGTAGGTCGTCAAATGCGTTTTTCTTCAATCCCATGTATCCCAGTGGAACCCCCAATCTAGACCCATAATATCCAGTGTGTACAGTACTTGGACTGATGATGATCCATTGAGAACATCCATAGTCAACTTATTGGATGCGAGGTAATCTTACAGTCAACGGGCAAATGGAATGACTTCCGGCAGGACGAGGCACTGCACTCGATAGGTTCGTAGTATCTTGCAAAAACCAAATTGCAACGACGTTCCAGAGGAAAAAGCAAGTGAAAGCACTTATGTGTAAACCCTGGTGAAAGTTTTTCGAACCGTTTCTTAACAAAGCCATATTGTATGAGGTTTATAAGGTGAAAGAGATAAAAAAAGATAACCCCCCCTTTGCGTAAGAGTAATACAAAGACCGTCCTCCTTTTTTTGATTTAGTTTACTAGGGTCTGTTCCGTACGTATCAAAATGGGGCATAACAGCCTGGTAAAGATTAGTCCGAGGGGGGGGGGGGGGGGGGGGGGGGGGGGGGGGGGGGGGGGGGGGGGTACCAGTGACTTTGGATCATTAACACTGGTTTCCGTCTATAGAGTTCCAAAGCCACACGGAAAAATGACGGAACTCGAATTTAACCAAAGCTTATGAGTTAATTTGAAGTGGCTCTCATGCGGACGTCTTTTAAGTCGCTACCCAGCCAGATAGCCATAGTAATATTCATTAACGTGCTGTTTGGTGGCAATGCAATCACATATAATTATGAATGACATCTACACTATGAGTTACAATATGCTCCTCCACCAAGGACCACAGTTCAGGGGTTTACTTGGACATTACATTGACTTGAACAGACCTTGTGTGATCTGGGTATCAAATATCATTTACTAAAAAACCAGGGGGTGTTATTTCTACTTATATACTGGTGAATGGAAGGTACTGCACTGTGCCACGGAAATTGAGATTTAACTAATGTAGGTTATTTTGAGATTGACAAATAGTTGTGGGTCTTGCTCTATAATTATTTGCTGCCAGGACAGATCTACTTTTGTGATTAGTTGCAAAACGGCTTAAGAGCCAATTTTACAAAATGAGTTTTGTTTTGCGTATTGTAACCTGTAAAATTACACATTTTGGTGTGTTTTTTTTTTTTATCTCGTACCCCATTCCCATCCTGAATAGTTCATTTTACGGAAAAGGTTTGATTTAAAATGCCTCCTAAAATCTCGCGAATCTATATTTGTGTTAAATTTGTTGATATTGGTGGTAGCCGTTAATATTTCTTAACTTCCAAAATCAAAAATAAGCGTTTTGCACAGTTATCTTCGAATATAAATTTTATTTAACAACGGTAGTAATTCGAAATACACCAAAAATGTAAAAAATGGCATTTCGAGAATTTTTATTAAAACATTCCTATTTAAAAAAATAAATGAGATTATTTTAAGCGAAGTGCCAGGCTAATATAATTGCGCTTCAACATAATATAAAATACATTTTGTTTCAATGAATGTCTTTCAGTCAGAAAAATGACAACTATATTATGATATCAAAGTAAAACATTATAATATCTTCCGTATGATTGCAGCCATTTGATCGGCCCACGAGAAAAATTGAAATATGATGGTATATAGGTACATGGTGTGTCTGAATAAGTAACCAGTGAAAGATTAGGTGAATGCCATAACAAAACCTTTTCAGCTATATTCTGTTCAAGAATCCGCCCCCGTTTTTAATCGATCGTTACAGCTTTTCTACTGGGGACACACTAGATAATCCAGATTTTTTACAGGGAGTTACCTCGCATTCATTAGACACCTGTTTTTATCTATTGACTTACAAAGTCACACAACGTCACACCAAGCCGAGCGACGTCACCAAGCCGTCATGGCGACCTCCATGGCAACATTTATGAGTTAATTCTGCTAAATAAGGCAATCAAATTGCAGTAGATATTTTTCTTTCAGATCAAAAAGAATCTTTAAAACATACTTAAATAAAAATTAGCATGTTAGTACACTTAAACCTGCGTCTGTCCTACAGTTTACCAGTCTTATGGCGTCGCAAAATACATGAGCATCGTTGTTCCTGATGGTACTTTGTAACAATGTGATTTGGCAGTTTTCATTTTTCATTTCATGCACTTAATTATATCATATGGAAATAAACCTTTGTGTTATATTCTTAAAGTCGCTTTCTTGGATGAGGCACTTTTCCGAAATACCTGTCCAAACTGTCAAAACACATATCTGAGTAATATCTAAAAATAAGATCTTTCTGTCTGCGAGTCTGACTTGATACGGCCATACGTTCGTTTCCGCTTTGACATATGGAGCTGATATTTGACGGAAGGTAGGGACGGGTCATTATTTATGCGGGGTGGATGAGGATTGCAACTTTTTTTTCGGCAAAAATTTTCGCGTTTCCCCCCCTCCCCCCACGCTTCCGTTCAAGAATTTCACGTTCCCCTTTATCATGCTGATTTTCCCATTTAAAGTCATGTTCCCCCTCTCGCGTGATGAAAACATTTACATACCCCCTCTCTCTTACAAAAAATGTTTCGGGTCCCCCCTCAAATCCTCCACCCCCCCCCCCCCCGGCGATAAAAATGACCCCTCCATAAGGGAGGACGATCTGACCTTTCTTGCAGAGTTTCAAAAGTAACCCCAAAAAGTCAAAAGTCATAAGAGGTCATTCACGTAGAATTCACTATGACAACCACATTTGGTCAAAAGGACAGCTGAACCTGAGAACAGAAAAATTGAGGTCAACGGTCAACAACATGAGTCAAAGGCTCACAAACGGGAGAAAATGCACTAGTTTCATATAATATATTGAACAAAGTACACACATTCTTCGTACAATGAAAATGGGTGTAAAATCATATGAGCAAGCAATTTCCGAATTTCCTTGGGTGATAAGTTGTGTTTGTACGTCGGACCTGAGTTTTTAAAGTCTGAGAGTCGACGGGAGACAATAAGTTCGACGTTTCATTGTCCTTAGGACTCCTGGCTTAAAAAGGAGCGTCCCATAGGACTGTGTGTAAGTTAAGGTGTTTTTGTCGTAGGACACTAAGGGTTAAGTCTGGGAGTCCGACGGACTACTAATTTAAACGTTTCATTGTCCCAAAAAAATACCCCCCAGGTACGCAATCCCACCACACACGAGTTTTTCTCTAATGCGCGTTAAATGGGAGCGTCCCATAGGACTGTGGTAATAAGTTGTTTTGGTCCGTAGGACACTAAGGTTTAAGTCTGAGAGTCCGAAGGACAGTAATTTCAACGTTCATGGTCCTAGGGGTTCCTGATTTTAAAATGGAGCGTCCCATAGGATTTGTCTTGTAAACTATTTAAAGGTGGATGACATTCAACAACTAAGAGTCAAATGACATCCAGGTTTAAATATGCAAGTCCGACGAATCAACAATTACAATATATAATAATAATAATGCAGATGACTCTAGGCGCTGACATAGAAAATAGGAGCACATTAATTCATTACCAAAAGACATATACAAATACAATGGATAAAAAAATTGTAGTACAGATGAAAAAGACAACATGGATGAAAATGAAGTGATAACAAGACAATACTAAATAATTAAAAAATTTGCACAATGTAGGCACGGACAATAGTCATTCAGGGGTAGCCGAGAAATCTGCTGACCCAGACAAGTAGTCCACCCTCCAAGGAAGGCTTATGAGTTCAGGTTATCGGACCAGGGATATTGGCCTGATTGAGTACACAATTCTTGACGCACCCGTGAATTGAATGAACAGATCAAACTCACAACGAAAGTAACAACATAGTGGGCTGACAGACTTCTGCTGTGGTTTCCAATTACATTCTTGGGGTTCTTGTCCAACTGAGACTCGTTAGCCTGCCTCCATCAGTTTATGCTTGCGTTAGTGACTTTTGTTTTGCCTATCAATTCTGCTGTCAATCCCTACTTGTACACAATTTACTTAGCTTATTTCAGAATACAGGAAAAATAAACCAATCGCAAAAAATCTTGACATCGTCTCAAAATAGTAATTAATTATGCATAGCAGAAAGATGCTCTCACTAAACATATGAGGTACAATTTATGGCTGTATATACACCCTGTGATACAAAGGTGTAATTGAATCATTATTCCACAATGCAACATTTTGGGGAAATCTATCTCACTTTGCCCATGTGATCACCAAACCTCCTCTTCTTTAAGCACATAACACTTGACTTTCACACTCATTTTAGTCCACAGGCATTAGTACTTGGGTAATTTTTAGCGTGATCATTAAATGTCTTATGGTTCTTAGGATTTAGCAATGCAACAATATTCCTTAATTGCACATAGTTATGTTTTTGTCAATTACTTTATTTAGTATGATTACCAAAGAGTGAAAACAAATGCCCGGATATATATCAAAATAAGTCTTTAGCGTAACATCACTTTGCACAATTGTTTCGGACATGCTGAAAACGGGCGCAGGAGAACGGCCCGTGTTTTTTTCGTGACGTAACAGTACTAACTCCTCAGCGCTTCAGCTATACTGTAGATGTGGTGACATAGCAAAAGTGTGTAACAAACGCAAGTGAGCCACCTGACATGGTTAGTCTACTTAGCATGTTAGAGGTTCGAAGAATATGCCCATCAGGTAACGCGATGGGGAAACGCATTCAAAAGCCTTATCACACCTGATTGAGTGCGGCGGGGATGTGTTTAAAAAGCACAGCCCTGCATGTTGCTCACTGCATACTGCGGTCAGGCTTTGTTCGTTTTCAGGCGTTGACGTCACATGTCACCGCATCTATAGAAATTGCAATTTTTAAAAAAAAAAAAAACGAAGAACCGGGGGACGGCAATCATCTATACCTTCCAGCGAGAAAAAAGTACAGATACTGTGTGGCGTAAATAAGTTAAACACAACGCAAATAAGCCCGGGACTATTCCTATATAGATAGATAGTCAAAACGTTACGTAATCTTTAGAAATTTCACCGTCTCGCATGTTTGGTTGTTGCCGACCACAAAGGAAAACCTAGAGTCAACAATAGAAAGCAATGCTGCCTTCCCGTCTTCTTCCACATACTGTGGGTGCCGCTTTTGCATATACACTAATCGTTATGATACAAATTAATGTAATGTGTTAGAGGTGGCCAGGTTGGAATATAGTGCACCTGGATCATTGTGCTCAGATACGCGTGTTTTCCTTTCTCATAATGCAATGCGCGCTAGTGAAAAGAATGAATTCATTGAGGCGTTTATTTAAAATCAAGACGACCTGATGTTTCTTGTCAATTTCGTTGTCCATGTATACCTAAGATGGTGGCGTTATTGAAAGTATGTGAATTAGACACCCCTTAATCGATATTCGCAAAAGGTACGCATGGGCATTCTCCCCAATGTTCTCCCCCCCCCCCCCCGTTCCCTCAATAGGATCCAAGCAAGTTTAAATAATCTTAAATATGACGACACGAAGTTGACGGTACGATTGAGATTAGAAAAATGTTGCAAATCACAAAGCTTTTGTATTTTTTTCAATAGCTTGGCAAACAATCATTATTTACTTAAGTTAAGCGAATTAGAAACCAAAATCTTAACAAAAACAAAGTAGTTCTGACCTCATTTTACTTTGACTTAACAAACATACAAGTCCACACCTCTTTACGCAAGCGCAGCACGATACTGAAGCACCCAGACACCCATGTTCCCACCTTCCTATTGATAACGTGAGATGGTTGGGCCTTAAGGGCACTATCAGTGGATTTGCTACATCCAAAAATCGAAAAATCATCACAGATCAAGAATTTTTCAAGCTTGTATGTAACAAGTATAGGTGTCCTAATATACCCCATGCAATGATAGGAAATAGGAACAGAAGCAGACCTAAAGGACAAATCGGACACTTTAGTCATTAGTGTCCCGTTCGCAGTAAACACTTACTACAACACTTAATTGAAGAGATTCGTACTTTGAACCCGCCGTTTTCTTCTTTTTGTTTTCTGTCCAATTTTTCGGTTGAAAGAAGTACTTATGAGATGTCTACAGACATTTACCTTCACTTTTAAGCTATTTCCTGCAAATTTCAGGTATACACTGTATTGACTCATTCGGATAAATCACTGATAGTGGCTTTAGAAAAGTGATATCTGAATAAATAATCTCTCTAGCGTTAACCAATTTTTGAGGAAACCATTTAAAAATAATCCCCAATAGTCCAGTAGACCCATAGGCCTTGATTCTGCACAAAATGTTCTGATGGTTTCTATGCAATACTGACCTGTTGTGTCCAAATCTTGATGGTGCAACTTTGTCATCCTTGAGTATTTTCAGTTAGGGAGCGGTAGATTAAAATGGATAAAACTTTTAAATTTTATTATTCATTTATTATTGGCTTTAAAGGTGTACCGACATGTGAATCCTGTCCTATGGAGTAAAAAGGTATAGTTTGCTATATGTAGGACAAAACATAAATTGGTTTAAAGTTATCTTGGGGTAAACATTTTGATAATGCACAGATTCTTCTTAAAATGGGCTCTAATTCTTCATATAATGTTGGATAGTAATGTCAAATAATCGTTTGTATTGTGTTTGATATTTGGGGTATAATTGACTAGGGAATATTGATAGGGTCCAAAGGGTCTATGTGGCCACACACACACACACACGCAAACAAACAAACAAACAAACATACACACACACAGCTAACCTGCTGCCGTTCATGCTTAAATAACAGTCAACGTTTAAGTTAAAAATTATCAAACATTATTTTAACTCTTACATATTTTACAACAGATACAAAAATAAACTCTAGACGGATAGATACTGTTATCTAATTTAAAGCAACATTTTGAGTTAAAATCAGTAACTAACAATAACTTTAATTTAATAATATGAGGTTTTGAACGCGTGACATATCCACGTGATGAATCTGCTCAATTTTGTGGCAGCCATAAAGGCGCTCAGCACATCAGAGAAATCGAGAAATCCTGCGGGACCGAGTAACCGAATACACATTAAAGCAATATTAGCACATTTTTTTGAAGAGCGCCCCCAATTTTTCAAAAATTTGGAGATTTTTACACGATTGCATTGGTAACTGGCTAGTAAACTATACCTGTGAATGGTTAGCTCGAAATGTATATGTGTCACAAACGAAGGAATTTTTTGTACTAGAATAATTATTATCGGGGATCCCCGATAATAATAAAAAAAAAAAAAAAAAAAAAGGACATAAACGTAGCATTTCCAGCTCTGCCGTTAAGTCCAATCTGGGATCCCAATTCTAATTACAAAATCGCTTATTTTGTGATAAATACGCATTTTTTAGCATTCTCGTTCGCAGGTATAGTTTCGCAGGTATAGACAATTACCAACGTAACTGTGCAAAAATATCAAATTTTGAAAATTGGGGGCGCTCTTCAAAAAATGTGCTAATATTGCTTTAAGCAGCCGAAAACGAGCCCCTACCGGTAATCGAACCTGTGATCTCAATGGTGAAAGGTGAGGGAAGATCCGCTGCGCCACCCGTTTTCCCATTTCAAGAATTGAGAAATTCTTTGGCATTTGAACGGCTATTCTCTGCAACTTAAGATTGATTTCTAGACTATTATAGTAGGATTTTTTTTTATTCCTGTCAGTTCATTTAAAGTTTTGGGGCGTGTCGACGATTCCATTCGTTCTGATAGGGTGTATGCTTTACCCACTAATTCAATAGAAATTATAATGTGACGATGTCGGATCAGATTAATACCATAATTTAAAAAAAAAATGTCTCTTTTCTCACAAAGAAAATAATGCAAGGCAAATGTACTGAATAAATTCCAAACATCAAACTTGAACAAACTGAATCATTCAACATAAGAAAAGAAAGCGATACGAATAAGTAAGTATTACTCACCAAAGTTTACAGTCGCTGTCATTATTGGCTGGAATATGAGGCATCTCTACTATCCGATCCATCGCCATTTTACAACCACATCAGAAATTTCAATATCACATATTGTTGTTGTTTTTCCAGTAATATTTTGTCTCTATCAAAACTTGTCTTCAAAATGCATTTTCTTCAGTATTTTCGTCACTAAGGAATATTAGAAAATCTGATACGTTTTAAGCTTTAAGCTCGTTTACACGGGTTTACATTTATCTAAAACCAAAAATACCGTTGGCAACGTAAAACCCACCAGTTTAAAAAAAGAATTACGAGCATAAAAGTTTAATAAATGTATAGAGAATACCGAGTATACTCAAGTGCGTCCCTTCCCATTGGCAAACTGGTCCCATTTCTTCTTCTATTCCAATGTCCTTTTATTGAGATAGTTCATGATATTTCATTAAAGGAACCATCATCAGACCAAATTGTTGATTTAAAATATCCACCTGATTTGTTCGTGTTTAAGGTTACATTGAGAGTTGAGTTTGGAATTAGTAATTCCTATTCTTGGGTAAAGGCCGTCTTGTCTGACTTCAATATTTTTCAAGTTGATTATTGCTTGGTTGCGTTGTTTTCCTTGTTGTTGTCTTAATTCAGAGACAGGTCAGAATGCAGATCCGTCGGAACCGTGTATTCCATATACGGAATAAAGCCCAATCACGTTGTAATCTCGGCAAGCCACGTGACGCAATTCTTTTCCCGTCGAAAATTAGTGGTTGGTGGGGTCGCTGTCGCGGATTTAACAGTCGCCTGTTCTAGAATGTATGTTGGGTATGAGTTCTGTGGTAGAGTTTCATTTTTAGTTTCTGGGTACTTTTGTACATCTTTTCTGTGATATACTGTGGTAGGAAGAACGTACTAAACACCATGGGAAGGTTGCCCGCTGCTCTGGTTGCCTCATATGAAGAGGACTCTTTGAACTCAATATTATTACATCAACACCTCTAGTATTTTAAAAAAACTATAAATTTATATTTAGTGCTGTTTGGATAGTACATAGGGAATGTAATGGATGTTTTGTTTTAGCTTCTTTCAATGTACAATTTTGACAACCAATGGTTTTTTTCCAATACACAATTTCATTGAGAAAGACTTAAATCATGGGTTTCATTTTTTTAAAATGGTGTTCCTGGAGGTTTTTAGGGGGGCAAAATTTGTACAGTGTAAACAATAAAAGTGTTTAAATTGTTTTAAAATTTATACCATCTGTTCGTCGTCTGCTCATAGTTTTCTAAAAGGTAAGTTTGCCATATTTATGATCTATTGTTTTTGTACAATAGGCCTCAAGAGTTCAAGTCGTTATTTATAGAATGGTCCGATTTGTTAAACTGTTTTAAATCGTTCATTGGGTCATACTAATAAGAAAATGTAATAGTTCTGTGTTCACCTCCAAGTGAGACTTTAAGAGACAATCACTGGTTGTCTCCATAGACCCTGTTGGACCATGTCCATATTTGCCCTCTTAATTATTATCAAAAACGCAAAAACGCCATTGACAACGCGACCTTTATATCTTCGGCTTCGGTGCAACAATTTGGCACCGGTTTTAGAAACAAACTGATGAATCTGAAATTTACCCCCAGTGTGACCGTGAACCCCGTTATTTTTAACCTTGTAACTCTTGTCTATAACCCTCGGTAGGGCAAACTAATAACCTTCTGTAATCCTTTAAAAGGTACTGAACATATGGTATAACTTTAAAACACATTTTTCCTTCCCCCTTTTATATTGGCCCCCTGTATAAACCAGTGTAAACCTTGTCCCCCTAGAATTCATCCAAGAACCATTTTTAAAAACTTTTTGGAATCATCATACAATTTTGATTTAGAAAAACCTTGGTTGTCAGATTGTATATGAAAATACAGTTCCACATGTACTATATTGAGAGTTTTGGTCACTCATAACGAACTATAATATTTACGTGGCGTAATCCTCCTCCGATTAAGAGGTTCACCCGGCCTCGATGTTCATGATACGTTACAATTTCCTTTGATTGTCTCCAACAAAGGAATCGATAACGTGTCTCAGACTGTACAACAATCTATTCAATTTAATTTGTATGAAGCCTTTACATATTCGATAAAAAAAACGTTCATGTAAAATGGGTTTAAAGCATCTTATTCTGCTGAACAAAGTTGAGCATTTCAGCTGTTAATACGGCTTTTTAGTTTTGATCTCAACACATCCCTTCCAGATGCATTCATAACATCGACAATATGCGTTTACTGACAGGAATAAAAACTCAGACTAAAATTAAGTTCCAAAACAAAATAAAAACATTAGGTCTAATCATGGAAATTCACAATGGAAGGGACAGCTTTCCTGGCACGTTGGTTTCTTTGGATCACAGACCTGGCAAAGAGAAATAACATTAAACATTTCAAACACACAAACACACCATTTGAATTATTTTACCATGGAAGAAAGAGATAAGAAGGAAGCACATCGACTTCCAACATCCGATTTTAATCTGTTTATCCATTCACCCGCACAAAAGGAAGGAATTCAACAGCAACCCTTTGATCGTAATCCCTCTGCCGCAATCGATGAATGGCGAGCAATCATTACTGGATATTTTTTTGAAAAATCTATATACGAACACGTAAAAATGTAAAAGTACAACATATTCCGGCCGTCCCCGGTGTGTATTTGTCGCTGCTTTCGTTAAATACGCAGTGTTTGTACATCGTTATACGTTCAGCTTTGGTGTCCAAGACTGCCCGTGTGAGAAATAACGGATGAAAGTTTACTAAATTTGAACGTTTGACCCGGGGGCCGTCTTGGATTTTCGTTGGGCACTCATGCTCGTTCCAGGGGTTCTGAAAGTGACCCCTAACGGTACCAATTTTCAGTCAAAATATACCCGGTCCCTAATGAGCCAGCTTTGGTGAAATTATACTAGTTTTCAGTGGAAATATACACCTAACGGTACAACAGTAATATGACATCCTCACTGTGCTATTTTAAATATATTTTCCACTAGTATTATCCCAGTTATATACTCTCTTTTGAAATTCCACTTATAATGTATTATAAACATATTTACTTGTATGCAAAATATTTTTGATCAATATTGTAACAATTAATTGTTCACTGTACTGCATTATTTACGTAATTATTTATCATATTGTTTTGCTGTATTCTATGATGAACAAATGTAAATTGATTGAAGATAATTTCCAGTGAGATAATACTCCTTGCGGGACCTGTTCTCAATACATGAAAAACGATACACATTTAAAATATCCAATATACAAGAAAAATGACACTTGTGCTATTGCAAGAAAAATTGCACACTTAGGGTTATTTTGCTGATATGTTTTCCTATTTGTATCATTGAACAAGTCTCAATCACAACTGAATTTGATTATTGTGAACTTGATACCCCTAGCAGCCGTTGGTTGTACATAGGACGGTTTCAGCCAAATTATATTGTAATTTAAAAAAAAAAAAAAAAAAAAAACGATAATTAAGTCGAAGCATGCAATTAATATGTCTGAATTGGAATAGATAATTGTGTAATAATTACTTAGAAATTTTGGGAACTTGCAAGAAAAGAAAAAAAAAAAAATTGCCCCCCCCTTGGTTGGAAAAAGCAGCAAAACTAACCAGGAATGGATGGAAATTATGCTGGAAAATCCAATATGGCGGCTATGATATGTGCTGTATATAGGCTTTAACAAATATGGTCAAACGAAATGATAACAAGTGAAGCCAGCAATGATTATGTCTTTATGAAAGTATAAAACAAACTTTAAAACTGTAATATTTTAACTTAAAAAATTGAAGACAAAAATTGCCCTTTGGTTAAAAAGAGCATTTTTAAAATTATTGTATTTCAGTTAAAAAGCCCAATATATGGCGGCTTATGAAACAATGTACGGGGGGGTCTAACCCTGTGCTAGCGGTAGTCCGCATTTGCAGCTAGTCCCTCTGTTTTCGGAACGAGCATGGGTTCCCGACCAAAATCCAAGAACCCCCTCGGCGTGTTGACTGGTTTCCATGTAAGCCGTATTTACTTCACAGCATTCATCGCGTGTTGACCCGAAATCTTTACGGAACCTTGAACTGCAAATTATCTCGAGCGAGAAAATCGGATTAGGATTATCCTCGGAAGGGCCACTTGAGAGAATATGAATAGCAATTGCAATTGTGGGACGGCAGATAGATCGTTCAAAACGTCAAGTGGGTCGATGTGCTTCCTTCTTATCTCTTTCTTCCATGATTTTTACATATTAACTTCATACCTTAATGTTATCGTTATTATTGTCCAATAATCATTATGATAATGCAAGTAGGTCTAAAGCAATAATAGCATATTTTATATGACACACGCCTTCAATTGTTTGATGTTGAGATTTTGATATCGTTAGGTTTCTTTTTAATGAACTAAAACTCCCTCAAAATGGAGAGTGGATGATCAGTATTTTCTAGAAATAAGAATTTCTATCGATGTCGGAGATATCCGATCTTTTAAAGTCTTTTGTTCGACTTTTAAAATAGAAAATGATGAAGAAAATTTTAATAAATAAACCTGTATTCATAAACGTTTATTTTATGAGGAGAAATATGATTGGACAAAAATCATGCATTGATATTTGCCATTCATCATCATCATTTCGACCTCAGTCGATCATCATCATGAGAGGAAGTTACAGCTGGTTTGATTATAGCTTGGCACCGGATTTCCAGTCCTTTTTGTCTTCCATGAGGGCTGCCAGCTCAGACACACATTCAACCCCAGTGTCCTCTAGAAGGGTGTGCAGATATGTTTTATTCCTTGAGCCAGTAATACCATGTTTTGGATCCCAAAGAATGAACTTGCTAGCAGCTTCTCTTGTGGCGGTAAAATACCCGAGCCCTTAGTCTTCTTTCCCTGATTTTTGTGATATCTTTGGAATCAACCAAATAGCTGTTGGTTGGGGATCTTCTGTTTCCAGCTTACGGAAGGGCTGCCCTTAAAAGTCTTGTGTAACAACCATCTAGATTTCGTTCAAGCTGTTTTGGTAAGTGTCAATGCCTCGGAACCATAGAGGAGAACAGGCTTCAACCAATTTGATTTTGTTTTCCCCCTTGGGAGTCCAGACGTCCAGATCTTACATAGGCTTGGTTGACAGCTTGCCATGTTTGTCCCTTTCGTTCATGGGATGTCTGCTTAGAATTTGCTATATATGCCCCGAGAGGTATTTGAAAAGTCCTTGCTGGCCTGCAGTATGCTATTATTCATGGTTTTGAGTGGTATGTTGGTTTTTGGTTGACCGGACATGTAATTTGTTTCTTGGCATTGATTTTAAGTCCAACCTTATCTGCCTCTGTCCCTCTATAGTGCAAGTAGAAGTTAATGTGCCTGGTCAGTAGTATCTGAAAGGAGGGCAAAGTCATCAGCAAAGCCGATCTGTGATGTCTGCTTTCCAATTCTCCTGGAAGACCTTGGTTTGATGGTAATCCAGTTCCCTGGTCTTGTCCGGAGGAATAGCTTGACGGAGGCAGTAATCTAGAACTACAATGAAGATGAAAGGAGCGAGGTATCTCCTTCAAGAACACCGGCCCTTAAATTTCAATTCTTCTGGTCGGCCATCAGGTGAGCTAACTTGCAAAGTCTGCGAACATAAGCTCTACAGCCTTCACTATCTTAGGTGTAATTCCTAGGCAGTCAAGATTTTGCACATCTTCCCCCTGTGTATGCTATTAAAAGCTTTGCGGAAGTCAACAAAGTTAGTACTGCGGAAGTTTCGGGCCTGGATTCCTTCCACCTCGACGAAGTGCAGAAATTTGTCCTAACTGTTCTGATTACATCTCAAATGGGTCGGATGTGATCTCGAATATAACGATTTAACAAGCATTCTAAATTGTAGTCTTTTTGCTGACTACGGAGGTTAGACTGATGCCTCTGTATTTTCCGGATTGCTTAGGTCACCCGATTTAGGAATGGGAATTATTTGGTCTGTTCCACTGTTCTGGGCGACAGTTGCCATCGAAACTTTCGTTACAGAAGAAGTGGATGAATAATGTCTTTCGATTCCGTAGATTTGACCAGCCTTCAGCAGGTATGTCCATTCCTCGTCCTAACAGCTTTTGCCGTTTTTAAGTTGGTTGATGGCAGCTGAAGTTATCCAGATCAAATGAATCTATACGGATTGGTAGTTCTACATACACGTTTGTATATCTTCATCTTCCATGGATCTGTGGAGGGTTACCAAGAGATATTGAATGTGGTATACCAGTTTGTCGATGTTCTTCTTGTTGTGTTTTGCCTTTCACACTTTTCCTCATTCACCTTGTTTCCTTCCGCAGTTTTTTATGATAGGCTTTTCAAGGGAGATGTAATATTCCACCTTTACTTTCTACCTCGATTTCATGGATTTGTCTATCAAGGAATCTTGGCTAGCTGTTAAATAAGCCATGTCCAATCCTTTTTGGCTTTTTTTTCAGTGCATCTCTAGTTTCTGGACTGTGTTTTTTTTGGTGAGTTGTTTCACGTTCAGATGCCTCTTGGAGTTGTGCTCTTGCCGCACTCACCTTCTATCTTCACTTCAAGGATTTTCTTATCCTTATCTCTCTTCCTTTATTGAATTAGCTTGGAAAGCATTTCTTTATTGGGCTTCCACAAGGCACTTGTATGCTGTGTATGCTCTGATCTTCAGTATACTCCACTTGGCAGGTGCTCAAATCTATTTCTAACTTCCAATGTTTATTGCCCTTGAAAGATCAATATGTGCGGTGCTGCCCCGTCAATCTCCACTTTTCTGCTTGCTTATTATTAGCACGGAGTCGGAGCTTCAATTTGCACAACTTGATGGTCAGATCCAAGCGATGATAGACTGCTTAAGGCCTCGGTGTCCAGTAGACATCCACATCCCCGCCACTTACGACGTATAAGAATGTAATCGATCTGTGACTTAGTTCCAGTCCAGCGTTGAGATGTGTCATTAGTTTTCCAAGCCTCTTTCTAAATGAGGTATTTCAATGATCAGATCCATTGCCTGTGGGCCAGGTCATATAGCAATCTGTCCATTGTAGTTTGTTTTCCTGGTGATAACTGTACATTACTAAATCATCCCTATTCTTGCATTCATTTCCCCCAAACTAAGAGAAGATTGTGTGCAGGAATTCTCCTGATGTGCCTCCAAGTCATGGTAAGAATTTATTGACTTCTTTCTCCTGTGACTTCTTATGCTCTGAACTTCCACAAGGAAGGTGGGCTGGTAGCTAACAATATGGTAGGAGGGGATGGATTTCCATTGAAGTCTGCTTTTTAAAGAAATTCTTGGTGATTTGTGCCATTGCACGGTGGCGTATGTAAATGCGAATACCGGTGTGCTAGAAACGTTTACACGTGACGTTGAATTGATTTCTTTTAATATGTGGGGCATATGTGCACTATTTTGTTGCAACATCACTGCATTGGATTTATGACAATATTCATATTTTTTTGTAACAATAACGTGCTGATGTTTTAATTCACGTTTATGAATTTAGGTTATGTCTGCATATGTTAGTTTCTAGTGCATTAGCCATATACATCGTCAAACTCCAGGCGGCGCATTCATTTTTTTGCCAAGGCACTCGAAGCTAAAAATAATCCAGCCTTTAAACCTCTAACTAAGAGCACAAATCAGACAAAGTTTCTTTTATGATATTTCTCCAGCCATGATTACTGTTTTTCATCCCTAGGTATGATATACCTAGGTATAAAAGTCAATATATTTCGTATAATTTTTATTAAATTATACGTACGTACGCCATTTCCATATTGTTCAGATCTATGGTCTGCTTCCTCTTCAACTTGAGAGTAAATTTCCATCCTGCTTATCTTAGCACCTTGCGTAATGCAATCTGAAAAGCAATAATAAATTGTTCTTATAAGGCCAACATCTTCATCTTCTAAAAACGAACACATACGACATTTGAACATGAAAACACACACATAAGACATTGGAACATGAAAATGCCCGGGGGAAATGCACACAAAATACAATAAATCTGTTAATCAGGAAAGCCTGGTTTAAGATGTTTTTTCAATTTGTTTTTTTAATTGAGAGAGAAAGAGAGGGTGGGGATGTTGGGAGGGCTGTTTGGAAGTGAATTCCAAACGACTAAGAGAGCAAAACTGAAACAGCGTTTACGGGTGGATTTAAGGTTATATAACCATAGGAATTGTTTGCGTATTGATCGCAAAACACACGACAGGTAGGCTGGTACAGTTACATAACGCATTTTCGGTAATATTTTAAGGTATAAATATACTCCAAATTTGAGGACTGTCGATTGTCGATTCGAGTGTTGATTCCTATAATGATTACGATTGTTGTTTATTTTAGATGTGGTGTTCATCGTCAATGTTACATTGACGCAGTAGTGCCCGTGGATGTTACCCGGCAATGAAAAGAAAAATAACGGATACCAGCGCTTCAAATCAATCGCGAATGGAAAATATTGGGTTTTTTTACTGTAACAAGGTAAATTAAGAGTAGCATAGTCAGTATAAATATGCATTTAATACCGAAACTTAGGACTTATAGGAGTTCAGCCATCGCAAAAATTTGAACAAAATTGTACTACAACCTTCGAAGAAACTTCACGCAATTACCAGGAACATCACATCGAGAAATAGGCGCATCTAGGGGATCACGTCTTGCCGATGGCATTATCCGAAATAATTACACGTAAGAAAAATCGCGATTTTTCGTACCCTGCACACAGGGTGTTCTTCCAATGAACATTTTAGGAAAATGGGAATCTAATTAGCATGATTAGCGACTCATATAGTTGCCCTGCCCAACTCATGAAGTCCCATATGTAATTCAACTTAACACATATTTACTTATTCTCTATAATTTTCCCCGAAGCTCATGCGAAATTAATGCTAACGATGATAATATGGAATGGGAATGGCTAGCGTCAATAATTCATTCTGATATCTATTTTATTTTAACATATTTGATGGTACCAAACCAGAAACCTCTTTAGAAATCTAACCGAACGTGCAATTCTTGAATCTTATACAATATTTATTTTCCTATTTTACATCTGGAAACTGTGGGGAATTTTGAAATTTAAAGGGGTAAAATTAATACAGGGAGCTACTGGGTAAATTTTGAATCAGATCAAATCGTGTTTAAATGCACACCAATACATCATTGGTTTCTTTAAGGATTAAAAAAATGTAGTTTTCCTAGGTTTCCGACCTTTAGTTACACAGGTGCAGCCCTATTAAGATTCAATGTCATCCTGGGGTAAAACTTAACACAATGCTCCGATTTCGTTGAACTGGTGTCATATTGTTCCTCCTGCCTACAATGTTTGGTATTTGGTTTTATCATCCCGAGGGATCAAGACTCAAGAAGTTTCCCGATTTTTCCGGCGCCAATTTTTACGGCTCGCTACGCTAACCGGGTAGAGCCATATTTTTTTTCCAGTCGGCTCAAAAATCTGAAGAGGTGAGAGAACACGGGCCAACATTCGCCCTTCCCTTTCTCTTCTCTTCTTCCCTCTTCTTTTTTCTTTTTCTCTTCTTCCCTCTTTCCCTCTTCTTTTTCCCCTTCCTCCTCTCCCTCATTTCCTTTCTCCTTTCCTGTTCCTTCTCCTTTTTTCCTTCCCATTTTTTGGCTCCCCTTCCCGATTGCATTGTGTCTGGGGGCAGCTGGCCCCCACTGGTTACGCCACTGTATTCCTCATCATATTTCCTTTCTAAAAATGTATACTTTTGCTAGGTAGGATAATTTCGCGTTATATTCGCGTTACAAGAGCGAGCATTTTGACGCGTAGCAATTCAGCGCTTCACAGCTAGTCATGGGGCATAGAGTGTGGTTTGGTATGTATTCCCGTAGGATTTCATGCAAAATTGATTTTGGTTGCTGTTTGTTTCAATAGGGCCTAACTGTCAGAAAGAATATGATGGGGTGCAAAATTTCGGACTGTGATTCCCCCTCCTGCAAGGGGAAAAGGTTAGTACACAGGGAAAAATTTAAAATTCGCGTCAAATTGTTTTTTAGATTACACTAACTCGTTCGTCTCCTCATAGGATTAGAAAAAAAGTTATACCTACCGTGACTGGTTATATGCAGCTGTCTTCACAGAAATTCTGATATCGAGCACTACTTAACCTCTGCCCCACTAGAAGTGTTTTCTCTCAAGCAGCCGCAACCGTCTCAACTTGAAAACCTACCGTTATCACATCCGCTGAGTCCCGCTACGAGATCTGACCTAAGGCTACAGCCAATTGGACTTCACTTGAATCCATATCTCCGCGAACTTGAAATGGATCCAGAATGTGAAAAATTGTCGAGTCGGGGACGACATTCCTCGCCAGTTGATGCAGCATACTCGGCATTGTGTCGTCTAGACAAGCCACCTTTTTTTTGGCATGGCTTGTACAATTCACAATGTCACCGTTAATGTACATCCTCAATCATAAGTTAACCAAAAATGAGTAACCAAATTAAATACTTTAACTTTTGGATTTTTACCACTTGACTATGGGAGTTTTGACATTGTGATTGGCGGATTTTGTAAACTTTTGAATTTTGCCATTTACAATGGATTTTGCAAATTGCGTTTTTGAGACTTATAATTTGAGACAGGGTTATTGCAGCTTTTATTACAGATTGGTAAATATCATGGCATATTACCACATTTTTTTTAAATATGTTTATCTCTCATGTCTACTAGATTCGTTATCCATGTTTTGTCCCAGCACATGTGAAACGGCACCCAACCATAGATATCTTTCCTATCATTGAGTAGACATGAATGGGGAATCTGATTGGTTAATGTCCCAATTAATAATTTCCCGTATACCAGAGTATTTGTCATTACTCACTAGATTATGATCTTGGGCCTCTGTGGAAGATAACTGTTTTTGGTCCATCGCCCCTGAAAAAGCACAATCCAATATGCCTGTTTGTGCAAACACCATGTGTGACTGCACTGGCAATCCCAAACAATATTTCTAACTATTTTCTTCATGTACAAAACATTTTTCCCTGTGTGTTTTGGAGGACTAGTTACCATATAACCAAGTCCTCTAGGCCTACTACATGGCACCCTGTCCCTAGCTGCAAATTCAACTCATGCAACTGCATCATAACGTAGACTACTGTAGCCATGACATCTTGTCTAGGACTGCCTGTTTGAGCATGTGTGGAATGACAGCTAAATTGTACGTCGCCGCGTCACATACTGACGATTTTTGCAAAATATGCATTTCGAGAAACACGGCTTTGACGATTTTGCGAAAAATTTTAATTTGCCCAGTAAAATTGCCCCATACGTTAATAAAACATATTTTTAATTAAAACTTAGTGGAAAATCGCCGAAATAAGTTAAATTTCAATATATCTACCTATGTGAAAATGACAAAATCAATTTCAAACGTGTAATAACAAATAAGACGCGCAAAATACGTGTTATGTGACGCGTTTTCGCAAATAGTCACTATTGTGAAAGGACACAAATTACCAATTCTACCGTGAACGGCAAAATACGTCGCACAAAATACGTCGCTATGTGACGCGGCGGAAACTTCAAAATGCAGATACGTTGCTATGGGCCTGCGCAGTATAGATTTCGGCAAACACGTCGTTATGTGATGCGGACCAATTTGATGCGGGACATTACGTTCTAAATACGTCATAACTAGGTCATTAATATTTACTAAATAAGCCACTTTGAGGTTTTAAAATTATGGGAATATTGCATATAGAACAGTACAAAAACAAAGGCACATGCCAAATTCTTCCTAAAGTCGAAACCGTCACTATATAACGCGGCCGACGATGGCAGGACTAAGATGAGAGTTTTACGTGCGGGCATAGTCCAACTTGTTGATTTGTACTTTGTAAGCCTCCATAGAATACAGGCCTAGACTACTAGGCCTACTGTCACTTTTTCTGATCGATACTGTGGCTGAGCCTGTGCTTAATCCGATTTTTGAAGAAAATTTAATATAATATACTTTGGGCTTTTCGGACTTAAAATTTCATGTATACTAATGATAAATTCGTTACCCCATTTTTGTTCTTACATCGCCTTTAAGTGATTATTTAAACAAACCATAGTATTTTTCCGTATTGCGTGAACAAACAGGGGACTATACTCGATTCGCGCTGATATAGGACAACTGTACTTTTTTACGGGTGAGAGGTTGTTCGTGAGGGGCGCACAGCAAATTAAACTTTACCAACCACCCCTAGGCCATGCGTTCTTATAATGTGTGCTTACGGTTCAATACGATGTGCTGTGGGCAAAACAAGAGGGTCACTGCAAAAAGGTAATGCACGTTAAAATGTGAAATACACTGTGTAAGGAAGGTGCGCTATGATTCCTGAATATGGTAAACAATGGTTTTGCGTGACACACAGGTGATATGTGGCCTCATCATTACTTCATACGTTACCCTAAACTAAGAGACGAATACAATAGTCATACCGTTTTGTTTTTTTTTTTTGTTATAGAGAGTCCAACTTGTTCTAATAGTATAAGCACGCACACGTTTGATAAAATATTGGAAATGAAACATTGCTTAAACATATAAAAAAGTAAAGGACAACTTTGTAATTTTAAACGTCGCCTAAATTAAACTTCTTTAGTCCAGTGTAAAAGGAATTTCGAATTACTGTCAGGGCATTTATGATCAATGCAGTAAGGACATAGAGTAATAACATACGTGTGTATCATCTGCTCCGTAGGCCTACATTTATTTCAATTGGCTACACATGGATACAGTTGGAAAATGTTGAAGAAATATTGAAACTCCTCAACACCACCTTTAAACTGGAAGAGATGTTACATGTTTATTAGTCCAGGATGTTTTATAAATCGGTTGTAATATAAAATGTACAAAGTTCCAATCAGAAAAGTACATTAAACAAAGTAAATTTTGTACTTGGCCCTTTGTCCTTTCAAGTCACCTTTATATTGAGAGGCAGCGAAGCGACTTCATGGATACATTAAAATGCTTCTTCCTATTTACCTAATGGATATGACCCCAAAACTTTTCCCCAGCTCCTAATCAGAGCGAATCGAGAATGTATAACTAATAGTATTGCGTGAACAAAATGGGATAAATAATAGTATAATAGTGAGGGAATGTGAAGAGAACATGCATTTTCTTTTCAGTATGCCCAGAGACATAATAACTTGACACCAGTCTGATTAAAATCTGACACTGAATATTTCTCAGGAGACCTGTAACCTTATCAAGGCTATAATACGATTTTTTTTTTTTCCAATACCATTGGGGTGGCTGTTTGTTTTGCACTATTAATTACTGTCACTTTGTGATTGAATCCTGCACCATTTTTTCTTTGTTTGCTTTATTGGGATGCAACACATATGCACACATGGGAATACATTGAAAAAATCCCTTTAATATAGTTGAAATGCTGAGACGTGCGCATTGAGATACAATTAGCGGCATTAGCAAATCAAACACATAGGGGTGCGGATGAGTTTTAAGATGATATGTACCGAGTGGTCCCAAAAAAAGTTTACACTTTGTCGTCTGCCAATCTCCAACAATTGGGGAAGACACATATCAAATAGTTTGAAGGTAATATTAACTACATATTCTTGTTGGAACCTGTGAAAAACGGCCTTGAAAACAAAGTGAAATGACCAAAATGGCCACCATCTAGAGGAAGAAGGTCAAAAACAACTTTGCACACACGTACAGTAAGTCTCTTGGCATCTGTTGGCCTTCACAAATTTTTATCTCAAGATATACACACATTGAAAAATGCCCCCGTCATGGGACTTGGTATTGATTTAATACCACAAAGGTAGAATTAAGACACCTCAAATTACTTTCAAGGTTATCTTTGTAATTTAAAAATAAAACGGCTACAATGTTTCTCTTTATGATCTGGGTACAAAACCATGCAAATTAGAAAGTTACAAGCCAGATGTCTCGATCAGTCCAGGCCAAGAAAAAATGCATGGTCCTTTCAATTTTTTAAAAATCCTCTCCCAATTAAAATCAACCTTAATTATTTTAAATAGGAATATTGCAAGTTTACGGTTTGAGATATTCTCCTCATTTTCAAACGGGTAAACCACTTAACAAAAAATCGAAAGGGGGGGTCAGTAGTTATGTGAGTAGGCCTACTGTTCACGCAATGTATTGATTTCTGTTTCAACATAATGGTTTTCCCATAGACTGACTGTGTGGGCAAAGTGGGTTTGACAATTTTTCACTAGGTGGTCGCCATTTTGTTATTTGAGCGTGTTTTGAACGCCGTTTTCACCAGTTATAACAGATATTGTTATTATTAATACCTCAAAAACCTGTTAATATGTCCACCCACCTTTAAGAGATTAGCAGATATAAAAGTGTAACCTTTTTTTGGACCACACTGCATTGATCTTTATGAGTTAATTAATTCGGGTATTGCAAAGTTTTATCGTCTTACTTGCTACCGTGATTGTAGTTTCCCGTCTGTCTTTAACTTCCTCGTTAACTCCTGGATACCAAACATCACAACTAAAGGTTGTGTTAGTTCTGCCTTCCAAGGGAAGAATGGTGAGGAAGCTGCTTGGTTCAGAACTGTTTATGCTCAAATGCAACACACTCAGCAACGGCCTGTCGCCTTTGTCCAATTCTTCAACAGGTATATCATCCTTGTACCAGGTTATGTTTCCTTTACCAGACGTTTCCCCTAATTTTCCCCTGCAGTATAAGCTGATTTTACGGTTGTCGCAAGTTGTTATTTTACTCGGACTGTTCGCAATAATTACTGTGGTAGAAGAAGATATTAGTTTGTGTATATTACGGAAAAAACGTACAGAATGTGCCCAAAATGTAACATTATATTTGTATAAGTGAAAGCGATTGGATGAAAACGATAATGCAATGGGGTGGAACTGTTACTTAGTCACATAAGACCTTCCACGCTCCCCATCAATTTGGATGACTTTAAAAGACAAGAGTAAAATTGCGAAAACATGTCAAATTCACGATGGGCGACTCTCTTTATTGGAAACTGTTTAGGGTAATGAGCATGGCGAAATCTGTGGAAATATATTGGGACGGTTGACAAGTCAGTTAAAGTGCAAATCAACTCTTCTTGGAAGATCTTTTGCAAGGAGTATACGGATGCCAGCCCAAATCAATAGTACTAGCAATCCTTGTGATACGGTTAAAAGATCATGGAGTCAAGTGTAGTGTATCCCTTCTTGTGCTCATACTTGGATTTCGTTATAGTGTCATCTTGATGTTATGCTAGCTATGCTAAATCGTAACTTAAGCATTTTAAGATGGGTAAAAACAGACATTTTAAGACACGAAAAATAACGGAACAAAGAGCAATTAAATATCTTAATGTGTTCATACTTACCACTGTTGCCTTAGTCAACATTCCCATTCTGTAAGGAAACATGAACCGTCAAAATAGGTTTCTACAGTGTTTTTATGGTTTAAATAGTGTAATCTAGCACATTGCCATACAACTTTGCAATTAAATATTACGGACCAATAAATTTATATATTTATTTTTATACCAGCATGAGAGGTTAAAAGCGCTGCTCTATGAATCCCATATTTTAGAATTATGTCGCTTCCTTCAAGTTGCAGTCGCTAGCCAATCCTATCAGCACTTAGATTAAAATTTCCCCAAGCATTATCAGAGCGAGAAGAGGGACCTTTACTCATTCTTCTTCTTATCGTGTCCAAACACTGTAGTTCTCAAATATGATCCAGCCAGATATGGTACAACGTCTGGCTGCTTCACTGAATTCCGCAAGGTCCTTGTTTGTGCATTGTTGCTCCAGCAGTGGGCAGATGTCCATTGTCTGTGGTGCTGTTCACAACCAAGTTAGTGTCCTGATCTGCTTCCACAACCACAGGTAGCACCACTTCTGCAAGGAACCTTAGATCGGCCAATTTTGGTTCTCAATCTGTTGATGCATCGCCATTTCCGCCCATGAGGAGTGTCGCTCCAGGTGGAAGATTCTCGCCAGGTTCAATACCGATAGTGTTACTTGGTTGATGGCAAGTCTTTCTTTCCACAAGGCGACTCTCTTGACCTCCTTAGAGACTCCTTAGAGACTGTTCAAGAGCTTGGACTTTGCTCAAGAAACACTCTCTGGATTTAAGGCGGTTGGCAGCAGGTATCTGTCCAGACATAGGGTGCTTCACATTATATACATGGCAGCTACGCTACGACGGATGTCTGGTGGAGCAATGCCTGCTAGAGTATAGTTTTCCGTTGGTGTTGGACGGAGGCATCCTGCGATATGCCGGCAGGAGGCATTTTAACGCGGAACAACTTTGGCATGGGTTGATCTTCCCATACAGGGCAGGCATACTCTGCACATGAGTAGCACAGGGCAAGTGCCGTCCGTCTTAGGGTATGTGGGCGGGCACCCCATCTTGTGCCAGTGAGTCTGTTCAATATGTTTTTGCGTGAACATACTTTACTCTTCGTCTTCTCATGTGGGCTCTTAGAAGAGAGAGTGCGGTGCCAAGGTAACTCTAGGTATACAGGGTTTATCACAGGTTCCTCCATGGGTTCCAGACATTTACTCATAAAAATCTCTTAAATGGATAAGCAGCGATTTGCTGCTGATCCGAAACATCGAAAAAATCATCAAATCATATTTTGGTATTTTGTTACTTAAGCAATGGATGTGCTAACATAACCTGCAAGTGGTGTGTGTATTAAAGACAAGGCAGTACTTTTTATCTGATTCTGCAATTTCTATAATACGTGCTAAATATTCCAACTCGAGGTCCAAAAAAGCTTTCCTTGTGAATATCACAGATTTTTATGCGTGATATTGGGCACCATGACCTGTACAGTTTAACCTCAAACAAAAACGTTACTGATCTTTACTGGTGTAAACCACAATCATCTGTTTAGTGCAGATTTTGAGACGCCATCGCTGTATGTCTATTTGCGGGAGACGGTATGACAAATTTCCTCAATACTTTTTTTCTCTCACTATTTGGTGTGTTTTTTTAACATCTAAGTAGTTATGTGGACTTGTCCCTACTTTATGCTAAAAAAATGATTTCATCAACATCTTTTATTTCTCTCTCATTATCACTCTGCTTATCCATTAAACATTACTTTAAACATTACTTTTTAACACTTAAGTTGCCCTAAGGGGGGTTCCATAGTACCCAAGATTTGTTTTTCGGCGATTTCTCACTCGTGAAAAATATTTTCGAACTATAATTTTTTTTGCCATTTTTTTAATTTTTTTAATTTTTTTAATTTTTCATAAAAAATATACTAAATTTCGCGCACTTTTAATGAGCTAATTAGCTTGGGTCCCTTGGAACCCCTCCCCCCTTAGGCACCAACGGGAGTGTGATTTTTAAAATAAAAATTAGCAAACCCTCTTGCCAGAAATATTTTTCTGCTTATGTATGTTCATATGCATGAAACAAAATTAATTACATAATCAGAAAAAAAAACAATTAACCATTTATGTGATGAAAAGAAGCGATTCCATCATCGAGCGACTGCACGCCATTGCTGTACAAACCTATGGCAAATACGACATGCCCCCACAAAAAATACAAGAATGTACAAAATGGTAATGTTTGTGTTAAATATATGTAAATTGGTCCTTCTAGAGCAGATATAAACATCAAAATGATTTACATTGTGTATGCTGTGGAAGCAGCGTCGCGGAAACATCATGTTACTTTTTGAGCGATTTTGACGCATTTCGAAAACAATGATTTGCCCCTGATTTTCAGACGATAAACTGTAACTCATTTATATTGCACCTTTGGACTTGTCTTATGCCCCCTCAAAAGTGGTATGAGTTTCATTTGAAAATTCCATCGGGAAAGTGGTTTCCTTAGGGGGGGTTCCATGGACCCCCCCCCCCAGGCACCAACGTGAGTGAAAACACCTTAGGCACTTAGGTGTTATTTAACATTACTTTTGTAAAAGTTATTTAGTTGTTATCGATTTTTTTCAAATAAGATATAAAATAAACATCTACAACAGGATTTCCTAATCTTTTTCTCAACACCCTAATTCTAAATGATAAGCTTGGGGTGACCTGATACACATTTTTGTTTTGTTAACCAATCCGATACAAGTGTTTTTTTATGCCAAGGCTAATCTAGCCATTAACAGCTCCCTTCTGGTTGAGCACTTTAGTGTGGATGATTTAACTCACTTGGAGATTCCAACTAAACAGGGTGGAGATGCGTTGTAGAGACCTTCGTGTTACGCGGGACTGACGCACGACCGCCCATGGGGGGGGGGCGGGGGGGGGGGGGGGGCAGACATCCCCAAATTCCCAAAAGCATAAAAAAGAGCCACAAAAAAAGGCTCCAAAAATAGAGGATATATGCTTTTTTACCATATTTTTGGGAAAAGGGTCCATTTTTGCCCAAAGGGTTTAAAATTAAAGCGCCACTGGCACATTTTCAAAAAATATGGAAATTTCTTCAATTTGCTCTCAAATGATATCTAGGCCATTGGAATAAAAGAAATTTATTTTTCTATACACATAACAACATAACAACCCACCCCAAACAGATAGGGACATTGATATGCGGATAAAAACATCCAGTAATTTGTAGGCCAACTTTTAAGTTTTCCATAACTTTAAAATCACCAAATGTGTATATTACAACATGAATAGTTTGGACTCGTACTTCACTGATATTAAAACCACAAAGGTTATAGCCGATCAAGCAGTTGTGATAGCGTGGAACAGGCATACAGCGTTGCGTGTTCTTGTTGTTAAACGCCATTTTTCGTCGTCTGCTGATTTAACGTCGCGGCGACGTTAAATTATAAAATCGTTCTGTTTTACCCATAAGGAAGGGATTTGGTCTTAATCAGTTTCGGTGAGGGTTTTTGTATATAAAAGCCTTGCAACCATGCAAAAATATCGATTTTGAAAAATCTTGAGGTCGCACTATTTTTTTCAATGTTGCCAGTGTCTCTTTTAAAAAAGTTTAAACATGAGACGTATTTCATATATTCCGTTTTTACTTTCAAAGAAAACGCAGAAAGAGAGTAAAGAGAGAAAAGTTTTCTACAAGAAAGCAAGTAAGAAACAAGAAACATAATAAACTAAAATAAAGAGAAGAGATAGAGAGTAGGTGGAAGAGAGGTCGAAACACTGATACGAAAATATTCCATTTAGCCCTCAAACTTACAAGTATGGATAGTACACGATATCAAAAAATGCTCCTGGTTCTGTGCTTGACCAAACGTCAAGTCAATTTTTGTCAGAGTGTTATCGGTAGCAGCAAAAAGCAACGGACCTTCATCGTCTTTCATGAATGAATTCTAAGCCCGTAATGGCTTCCTTGCTTGGCTGCAAAAAAAAAATCAAGCTAGGTATCAGCTTCAAGTTAGGACGGTTTCCAAATTCACCCGCCTAGTGGAGGGGCCTAGAGAGTGAAAAATTTTATAAAGTGCCTGTTAATTGCTTGGCATTACCACTATAAATGTTTCTATCTGTGGTCTGACTATTCAGAAAAGCAGTTGCCATTTTTTTCCGTGACCTTTGTGACCCTTAACACGAGGTCAAAGGTCAAAGCGGTCATACGTCGTCCAAAGTATATCGCCCTTGGTACCAAAATGTGGCAAATTTACAAGGAATACTGATTATGATATTTTTTTGTTACTTGAGATTTTGTTTTCTTGTTATATGCAAATAAAGTGTTAGAGACACATAATATTCAGTAAATGTGCTGTTATCAGACCCTCAGTCCTGTCCAAAGCACGAGTTAGGCCTCAAGTTCTTTGCACAATGTATAGTGAAACCTACACACCCCATGGGTAAGTAAAGTACAACCCAATTGGTTTTATGAAAATGTGCAAGAGGGAAAATGGTTGAATGGAGTCTAGATATACAAATCCATGGAATAAATTTTTTGTTATAACCGTGAGGACAACACATTTGGACTCAGAAAAATGGGAGGAATACTAGTTATCTTTTCAGTCGCAGTAACATGTGTGATGTTTTAATTATTCTTTCCAACCAGAGCCCGGGGGGAGACTGGTCATTGGCAAGGGGATATCATGCGCTACCAAAGAACACGTAAAAGAGGTATTTTTTCAAGATTGTGCACGATACGTAACGTGAAAAGGATGGCAAAAACACTGAAAATCTGGAAGAAAAAGGGTTACTTTTCACACTTGAACTTACATTAGGATACGATTTGGGAATTTTTAGTTTGTATCGTAGTCGGCTATTTTGTGTAAAGGAGCTATTCAGTATAGCTACAAAGAATAGAACACATTTCTACTTGCTTAGGGTCAAACATTGCCAATACTTATTCAGGGTATACGAGTTTACACTTACCATACTGTTTAGGGTGTTTTTGGACCGATAAATACTTGTACTTGTTTACAGTACTTTTTGAAACTCCTTGTTTAGAGGGTGCGGGACTTTGAAAATGTGGACTTTTTGGTAAAAGCAGACTACCCCCCCCCCCGAAAAATGGTCCTTTTTTAACATCTCATCACTAAAAAGTGGACTTTCTTTTCAAATTTCACTACACTTTGGACCATTTTATGCACAAAATCAATAAAAATTGGACTTTTTGCCTCTTTTGTGGGATTTGGGTGTGTGTGGGGGGGGGGGTGCGATGGCAACCAGCTGCTGATCTCAGGATATTCTCCATCTCCATATTGCCAGTGCCCACGTTCACGAGCAAAATCAAAGCGTAGTGTATAATTTCATTAGGTTCTGTAACAAGTAGATCATCATTTGGGACTATTGGCATACTGCACAGAGTTTAAAATTGGTTTTCCGTCTTGGTCTTTTGGCATCAAAAAAACTTTTTCTGGTATTTAAAATGACATCTTCCAGCTAAAATGCAAACAGTGCACAAATCTGGATACAAAATATGCGGTATATACTTAGAGAACATATGCAATACAACGTCATATACAAGTATGATGAACCATTTCAATCTTAACAGTTTTCTCCAAGAGGTCTGTGACAGGATTTCCCAGGATAATGTAATGATAATGTGGTGATGAACCGTTATAACACATGATAATTGTGGAATCGATCAATGGACCTATAGACCGTATTCAATAGCCAGCCATGTAGGTGGACAAAGTAGACGCATTCCAGTACTCCAATACATTCAACTGTCAATGATCCCAGTGCAATCGCTTAAACATGGATCGATTGGGACAGGTTAATGTTTGTAGTCATGTAATGTATGCATCCTGTCCGCCACATGTCTGGGTGCTGACGTCATATTGGAGTACGGTTATACTCAGCAAGTGGATGTTTTGTCCTCCAGTATGGCATGCCAAAGTGATTAATTATCTTGACTGGGATTATGCATTAAACTCTAGATACTAAACCAGGGAAATAAATGATCCATGTCAATAAAAACAGGTTTGTAAAAGAAAAAAAAAAGCTAAATTGAGAACAGTGTGCTTTAACAACTTTGATTAGTGAACTTATTGTTGAACAAGAATATTACATCTATGAATCTTAGCTATGTTAGCTATGTTCTAGCATATTTTGATGGAGAAAATTCCAATTTGGTCTGGAATATTTTTACTAACTGTTACCACAATCCAGTTACTAACCATGGGCTTAATAGAGCTATGATGGGGGGTTGGGTAGGGGGCAGTAATAGCAGCAGGATGCATGGGGGGTTTGGTATAGGCGGGGGGGATTCTTCAAACAAAACAAATGACCATACGGGACTTCCTTACCACGACATCAGTCTCATTTTAGATTAAATATCACTGACCTTTTTTCATGCATTTTGGTATAGCCATGGGTATTTTTCAAAATTTTCTTATTTTTTGTGGAAAATTAGTCAAATTGTTCAAACAGGTGTGGACAAATTAGTCAAAATTCCTCAATTAGAAGTCAAATTGTCCAAATTTGATTAAAATGTCAAACTTTTGAGGAAAAAAGGCAAATTTTGGGAAAAAAACAGCGATTTTGGCCCAAAATTTGCATTCTTGGTTAGCTATGGGTCTCTTTTGGCACAAAATGGTATAGCTAGCGGTCCTACTCCCCTCCCCCACATCAAACATTTTGCTCTTGAACATTTTTATAAAACAACTTGGTTTACTTTACGTACCCATGGGTATAATAGCAAAGATATTAATGGGGTTGTGTAGGTGTTCATTTACAATTCAAGCAGAGGTGTTTACAGAGGACTGCATTGTTGCAAAAACTTGAGGCCTAACTTTGCTTTGTTATAGGACTGGGGTCTGCGTGCATAATCTCTAATTAGGTTATTTGCCTTATGACAAGAAAGAAAGGTCAAATAAACAAATAAAGATCATGTACAATGTCCTTGTGAACTTTGCCACATTTTGGTCCAAGGTCGATATAGTTTGTACGATGTATGACCATTTTGACCTTGTTTTAACCTTGCGTCAAGGTCACTGAAGTCAACGAAAAAAATGGCGACCTCTCGTTTTTCTGACTAGTCAGACCCAGAGTATACGTTTATATTTTCCAAACAAATTAAAATGAAACTTCACCAAATTTTACATAGGCCCCCTCCACTAGCCAGTGGTTTGTCGGTTCTGCTCGGCCCTTTCAGAGGGACAGGTTCCTATTGTTCTAAACGATGAAAACGGTTCCACATCCTCGAACAGCCGGTCAACCGGGCGGCGAGTTTGAAGCCTACCCCTTAACGTTAAGATTACCATTAATAGTAAATTAGTCTCCACTTTCAGAATACCAGCCTAACTTTAGCCTGTGTTTAAACCAGGGTAAGTCATACATGAGTGGACATTTTCCTGCCAAACATGCTATACAAATGTGCTGTAATGGGTGAGAAATTCCTAGACCATCATGGGTATTTTCTCACACGCTTACATTTAACTTTAACATCCAGTTTTAAAGAAACAAAGGTCCACTCATGTAGGACTAACCTGGTTTAACCCAGGTTCTAAATAGTTAGTCTCCCTTTCAGATATCAGCCATCATAGTCACCCAACTAATCCACCCTTATTATAAGATCTGGGCTAGCTATCTGTTACAATAAGATTAATATGGATTTTAGCATTTACTGTAGCAAGCTTAGGTTTTCTTTTATCACCTTTGCATGATTTTTAGAGTCAGAGATTAACATCGTTTTTGTGTCCATGCGTGTGCCTGTTGACATATGTGCGTTGTGTTTTGTGTGAGTGTGCGCGCGCGTGTAGGTGTGTGTGGCTAGGTGTGGGTGGTTGTGGAAGTGGGCGTTTCCAATTGCTTTAAATTTGTTTTATTGAGAAGTTTAATAACACAGCTACCCAATGGGGCTCCTTGATAAATTAACTTTTGAAGAACGTTCACATCAAGAGATTATTACAAATATCTGACAATATTGTTAAGGGCCTAATAAAGAGAGTCAAATCTTCACCCAGAGAAAAGGTAAAACATAATACAGATATTAGTTTGGATCGTCCATCAATTAATTGATTTTTTTATTATTATTATTATTTTATTGTTTTGTGTGTATGGGGGTATGTGCGGGCGTGCGTGTATGTGCGCGTATGTGTTTGTATGAGTGTGTGCGTGTGTGTGAGCATGTGTGTTTTTTTTTTTTCTTCTTCTTCTTTTCTTTCATTTATGTTTTTAAGGTTTTATTGTTTTGTTTGTTTTAACTCATCTACTAGTATTCAGAATATTATTATGTAATTGGATTTAGCAATATTACGCTAAACAATAGCACTTAAAATCCATATTTGGGTTTTCGTAGGGTTAATTTAAATTACCTTTTGCCAATACCGTAAAATAGTCCAACCACCACTTTTGTTGTATGCTTTCAAAACTTCCCCAGATTCTGAATCGTAGAAAAATACATACAACGACATTGATTTTAAAGATTGAATTCTGCAAAGAAAAATAGGAATGAGTTCCATATCTACCCTCATTGGGGGGGGGGGAAGAAAATCATTTCATTTCGAAATACGAAATACAGGGTAAACATTTGGCTAAGCATTTTCATCACATTCACGCACTCTCACAGTTACACAGCGTGATAGTAGTAGTAGTAGTAGTAGTAGTAGTAGTAGTAGTAGTAGTAGTAGTAGTAGTAGTAGTAGCAACAGCAGCAGTAGTAGTCGTGGAAAAAGGGTCATGAATGCAAACTTATGAAAATATTTGCAAATCTGAAGCATTTGAGAGGTGAGTTTTCTGCAACAGGTTTCTATAGACAGCCCGTCGTACAGCTCTATTTATAGCCTTATGCATTAGCAATTTGGCTCTCCATGGTCGTTATTATTATTATTGGTACTTTTATCTTTATTATCAATATTAATTAATCATTATTGTTGTTGATATTATTACTTTGCCTTTTACCCTAACGTTTATGAAAGGTCAAGTGTACCATTTAAGGTAGCGTTATCTCCAAATACCGGCGTTAACTAGCGATAACGCTTCGTTAATTGAAGATAACACAGCAGAACCCCCAAATAACGGTCCTTATCTTGAGTTAACAAAGTTTATCTCAGGATAAGGCCCCTTATCTCCAGATAAGAAAGTCTTATCTCGACATCACAAAGCTGAACCCATATAACGACCCTTACCTGGGATTAACAAAGCTTATCTCGGGATAAGGGCCCTCATTTCCAGATAAGGAACCTTATCTCGAAATAAAACCAAACTGAACCCCCAAATAACGCGCCTCATCTAGAGATAACAAAACTTACTCCGAAATATCGTTCCTTATCGCAAGATAACAAAGCTAAATCCTTAATAATGCACAATATCTAGGGTTACAGCTATACCCTAAATAACGGCCCTTATCTAAGGTTAACAAAGATTATCTAGAGATAACAAAACTGAACCACAAATAACGCGCTTTATCCGGAGTGAGCACTCCTTTTCTGGATTTAGCAAAGCTGAGTTAACAAAGCTTATCTCGAGATAAGGTGCCTTATCTGAAGATAAGGAAGCCTATCTCGAGATAAGCTTTGAAAACTCAAGAAAAGAACCGTTATTCAGGGTTTAGCTTTGTTATCTCCATTTAAAGGCACTATATCAGAAAATCGAAAAAATCATAAACAATCGGATTTGTGCACGTCTGTAACAAGTATAACTATCCTAACATATCCTACAAGTGCTAAGACTGAAAGCAACCTAATAAGGACAGAATCCTATAATTCAGTCATTACTGTCCGTAAGGAAACTTACTACAACATGTGAGTGAATGGAGATTCATATCTTTGAACACTGCCGTTTTATTCCTTTTCTGTCAACTTTTCAGTTGCAAAAAATAACTTATGGAATTTCTACAGACTTATCCTTCACTTTTAAGCCATTCCTACAAAATTCCACTATTTTGACTTGCTCTAGTGAATCACTGCTAGTGTCTTTAACAGATCGTTATCTCGACATAGGGCTCCCATATTTCGAGATAATGAACCTTATCTAGAAATAAGGTGAAAATGGTACACTTGCGCTTGCATAAACGTTCCTCCTTTGCATTGCGCTTTATTCCGTTTAGTATGAATATTAATGTATGCTAATTTATGCAAATTTCTATTTTCTAAAAAAACAATCGAGATTTTATATGCTGTCTGTAGCAAAATCTACTAAAGACAGCCCTTTGAAATTCATTATAAGCTCATATTGAACGATTTCACCCCAAGAGTTGTTATCAGCGTCATAATAATAATAACAATTATTAGTTTGGCTATTATGTATTATTATTGTTATTATTAATATTAGTTATGTAATTATTATTATTTTGCGAGGAAGCCAATGAACTTGTATTCTGTCGATATTAAGTTTGAAAAGGTTAAAATCTTCATACCTGTTCCAAAGTAGTAAATGTTATCATCAATGTCGTTAGTATCTTGATGATCGACTGCAATCGTAGAAAAGCGCCCTCCAGAGTCTGTGTGAATGAGCGGAGCGTACGACTTCTCTCGGTTCGTAGGATTGAGTATTAAACCAATTTCATCACCAGGGTTGTTTTTGATGAAAGTTGTATCGTCACTTTGATTGGAACACTGCAAACAATTCGATTCAGGAAAAATGGTGGGTTTAATACATAATGAGGTCTGTTACCTTTTCATAGTTGTACACTTCATGCATATGGTCTGGCTATTTCAACTTGTCAATATTTGGTGGACGTCAGTGAAGTGAAAGAGCTATTTTTTACCGGGATGGAATACCGTATGTAAGGAAGCCTTTTCCTGCGTCCCCGCTTGCAATCCCCATAAAAAAATTAGTAATGAAACTGCGCACCGCATGAATCTTGCAAGACTGTGTCGCCACACTTTTTACGGATTAAAATGATGAATTAATTTGCGATGGGATACGAGGATGCAGCCTGGCCCAAGATGTCACAAAGAAGAATGGTTTGACGGTTATGTGCTGCCCTTAAGACTCAAATTTCGCGTCTCAAATTTCGCGCCTCTCCAGCAGTTCTTAAGAATTCTAGTGGAAGCATAATTTAGTTCTAAGGGCCTACCATCACTACGCGTCGGTAGATGGTCCTGATCACCCAACACCAAAGGAGCCTCAGTTTCCCTTCAAAGCATTATGTGTAAACTGTGCTGATATCGGGTTGCAGTTTCATTGAAAAACAGCCTGGAGGCGAGACATTATGTCTACAAATCTAGAGCAGGCTCCGGCTCGAATCGCTGTCTTGCTAGCTTTCAGCAATGGTTCGCCGTCACTGCGCTAAAACAATGGAACCGCTGAAGCGAATCTGGGCTAGGTTTTAACTTGCTTGCAATCCAGGATGGCGGCTAATGTCACCGAATTAAAACGTCTTGAAGGTGGCTTTATTAGCCGAACATTTTTAATTTTAAAAATACTGAAACACAAATAGCAGTATTGAGTTATGATATTAGACATTATTAGACAGATTTTTGAAGGGGGCAAATTGGCCGCCGCATTGAAATTTAAGAATGCTTATCATACAAAAAGACATGAGTTTATTATGATCAAAGACATACATCTCTTACCGATATTTATAATTATATTATTATTTTATGGCTATACAATCAAATATTACAGGTATACATCAATCAAGTTTTACAGATCATTGGAGCGGCCATGTTGGCTGCCATCTTAGATTCGAAGCAAGATAATAATACAAATGTGTTTGATAGGAGTTCACAATGGCTCTAGATCAACATTTTGTGTTTTCTTGTTGTTGAGATAATGTTAAAAACCTATAATTTTCTGTAATGGACTAATATTATGGAAAAGATAAAAAAAAATTCTGTAATGGTGATCCTAATTTGCAAAAATGGTAGTTGGGACAATTTTTGATTTAACTGATCGTTTTCTATGCGTTCTCTGATATAGAGACATTGATTAGAAATTGATTTGGGGGGTGCACGAGACTTTACCGTTATAGCCGGACAATAATTACTTCTACACCTGATTACGGCGCCGACCTTATATGCCGATCGCCTATCAGAAAGGTTTACAAACCGTTTTCATGAAAACATCAATACATGTGCCAAACCTTTTCTTGAATATATTTCAATTAAAACGTATATTCGCGTTTTCCAGTTTTAAATTGTTGAACTTTGCTTATATGTTTAATAAGCATTTCTAATATAATCTTACAATCTATGAAATGTTTCTAACATGTTTTAATCACGTTTTTTTACGTTTGTGGCGTATAACTTACTTTCATAGTAGCTGTGAGGTATATGTATTATGTAACGGAGCCTATGGAAATTAAGTTGAAGAGAGAATACCACCTATAGACCGTATTCAATATGACGTCCGCCACCAGCCATGTTGGTGGACAATATGCATACATTCCAGGACAACAATACATTAAGCTGTCAACCGATCCCCGTTTAGCGATTGCACAGGGATCATTGACAGGTGAATGTATTGTAGTACTGGAATGTGTCTATCTTGTCCACCAACATGGCTGGCTATTGAATACGGTTTATATAATGTGGCCATTCAAAATACTGTGAGTTAAACCAACAATACCCACTAAAATATGAAGCCATTCTGGCTGAATGTTGTCGATTAAAGGAATGACAGAAGACATTTCGCATTGTGGGATTCCGCACAAGTTTACGGCATCTCGCAAACTATATTTAACTTCTTCTATGTCATAAAGGGAGAACGGACAGAAGCATTCGGGCGCCGCCTGCATCAATAGCTATCAATCGCTTGTCTCTTCCACAAGCTATTCAACCTCAGTGACGAAGACAACGTCTCGTTGTTTTAAAATACAAATCATTTGTGACAATTCTCATTCAGTAACTGTTACATTCTAGAAATGATATTTAAAAAGGATCACCAATAAAAATATATATTCTGAATAATACATACAATAAATACATCTGAAATAATGAAATGTATCTATGTATATCATTTTACGGATTGGTTCCACTACAAAATAGTCATTGACTAACCAGGTCATTTGGAAATAAATACCATGAGCGAAACAAATGTTTTGATAAGCAACGGGTGAAATGGAGTCAAACTTTTTCTATTGATAGATTTTTGATGATGTCGGACCTAAGCCAATAATATTTGGAGGGTGTGCAACATTGGGGGGGGTTCCTTGCAGTACATTTTCAAAAATAAAAAATCTGGCCGCCGCCAACCTCTTGATTCATCAAAATGGCCAGAATTTTGTGCTCTGTATCCAGATTTTCAAGCACAAAGAATCTACTGGACGGGTTTGATCACGACATTACCGATACTATCAAATCATATGTAGCCGCCCTAAATTCCATTTTTGGACCGCAATCATTACATTGGCCATAACTCATCAAGTAATTGTGATAGAGACATAATTCTGGGCTCTATACCAAGTAAAAAGTCCTATCTGACGTTTCTGATCTGTTAACAATTCTAACAAATCAAGATGGCATCAAATATGGCTGCCTTTTAAGATCTTTAAAACATACAAATTCTCATACATTAGTTACAATATTTTGCCCACCATCTTGAATTTTAAAGGTGTAACGAGAGAGTTCAAGGCATCCATACCTTGAGTCATATGTAGTGATTTCATACAGATTAGATACTCAACGGACTTCTTTCCTTGTATATATTTAGCCTTAGAAATGTCTTAAAAGTGAAAACAAAAGGTGATTTTGATTTGCTTTTATTTCAATATAAGACATAAGCTGAATTTCCTATTTGTTCCAATACGAATTAGAAAGTACATCGCCGGATATGGAGAGGAGGAGGCCCTCTATAATCATCACAGTTATATTTCACCATCAGTTCTGAATTTGTGTTTTACAACTACTTGATCATGTATGCAAGGTGTTTTTCATCCTCAAAATACACTTGTGTATCGAGAAAAAATGAGAAAAGTATGAGAAAATTCAGGAGCAAAGCTTATGACCATTTATGAAAACTGAAAATGAAGAAAGCACAAGGTATTGTAATAGCTGTCCTTTGATATGGAGCCTGTAAGTGATGCCTAGATAGATCTTTTGTCCTTCACAATTAGGCTACAAAGAGGCTAAATTAAGCTACAAAGAGGCTACATGAGGCAGCCCTTTATGAACACTAGCCAAATACCTATTACATTATGCCGATGTAATCCAATGAATGCGAAGACTTGAAATATATAACAGTCTCTCAACCACATAGACGCGGAAGACAACACAATGGGCCTTCATTTACTGATTCAATCATGGCCAAGTTTTGCTTGAATTGGCCGATTTTTTGATCATGAGCAGGTTTACTCTATGTGGTAAATGTATGGTTGTAATGGTGGGTTGTTGTTTTTGCAATTCCAATTTAGTGTTCTAGTGTGAAAATGTCAAGGTTTGTGTCCCTATTTCTTTGGTTTGCCATTTTTTATTTTGCAATTCATCCATTTTCCCATTGACCCCTAAAACCGGACTAAAATATGAATGACCTTATTTTGAGTAACATATTTCTCCTGACACGTACGTGTAACAATCAGGGTCATTTATAGTTTTATAAGATTAGCATGTCGGAAATTCACAATGGCTATTTGTAAAAACGAACGGCAAACAGAAAATTAGGAATTGTCGCGCAGCTGCCGTTACAAAGGTACTAGGGATGCTTCAGAAAGGTGTAAAAACACTTGGGAAATTTGAAATTAGGGGAAAATCGGGTCAGAAAATCCACTATTTTCAACTCAAGCATTTTTTTATGTGATGTTTTTTAAGGTATCCAACAATATAACACCCTAAACGCGTAATTTTCGCCCTGTGCTTGGTATTCAAAGGGGGATATGATTGCGTGAACAAGAAAACACTTATAAATGGTCCCTTTTTTCCAACACCCCACCGATGTACGCGGCGTACATTGATTAGGGTGTCCCAAAAACGCAGATTAGAAAAAAGGGTATGGGGTTTTTTTTCTAAACCCTGAAATTTTTATGTTACGTCGTAATAATACCCAAATTAAGCAGAGATCAAAATCAATCAAAAATATTGGTAAAGAAAGCAAGATAATAAAGGGTAATATTAACGCAAAGTGCATTGCTAACTTGTTTTATGGTACCAAAAACTGACAAAAATTCTTTCTTTTAGTGTAGCAAAAAAGACAAAAATACTTGTTTAGGTAATGATTTAATATTCGGTGGGAGTGGAGGAAATACTGGTTAGGGTGCATTTGAAAGTCCATGTTCCTGCATCATATCCACCTTTTTGAATACAATGCCCCCCCCCCCCCCACCCACCACGGAATTTTCGACTGTGTAAAGCATTCTTCTCATTTTTTTATTTTTTTATGAATTTTGATACCCTAAACAATGTCAAGAGCGGTCAAGCTAATCTCAAAAAACACGAGCAGATATCCCCACCTTGGAAGCACCGCCCCCCTCCCCCGGATTGATAGAAATAGTATTACTCTCCATTTCCACCCTTCGGCAGGCTGTGTAGACTTACTTTCACCTGACTACACAACCGAAAAGTAGGCCTTAATCCAAGATTAAAAATAAACACTTACACGAAACTAACCCTCCTTGGAAAAGGTTCGTCCATGGGATCAACATGCAACCAAGCAAGGACTTCGAAGTTTCTTGACTTTGAAATTGCTAGTCTGAAACAGCATATGGATATCTGACAACTGGTACGGCACAACCCTGATAAGAATACGCCATCACTGCAGATAGACAGACATGGGGTCCCGAGACACAGTTATCAACACGAAAGCGAGACATCTACCTTATATAAGATGTACATGTACAAGAACTGAATTTGAAATAAAATGGTTAAAGGACGCACTAAATATTTGGTGATTAGTGGAGTACGCAATGAATAAATAACAAATTGAACACACACATATGTATCAGAAACATCATCCGACAAGTATCCTGATTCTCATGAAAAGGGATCAGAAGTCAGTGAATTCCAGTGGCGGCGCCAGGACCTCTTTTTGGGGGAAACGGGGGAAAAAGTTGAAATTTTTTTTGGGGGAAAATTGAAATTCTGGGGGGGGGCAAAAGTGAAATTTGGGGGGAAAGTATCAAATATTTGGAGATTTTTAAACAATTTTGGCCCCAAATAACGCCGAATTTTGCGAAAAATCCCTCATTTTTTCTTTCGGCCGGGGGGGGGGAATAGTGGGGGCAAGAAAAAATGGGGGACAAAATGGGGAGGTTACTTTAAGAGAAATCGGCATTTTATTCCCAATGAAAGCCAATGAGAATTCGTCGGCCATGTCACCGAGTGATATCGACATTTCACTTTTGGAGAACTCTGGCATAAATTCTGTTTTGTAATGATGCAGAGTTGATTGTATGCATGCAGTGGGCGTCTTAAATTTTTAGAAACTTATGTTGGGCATCAGAGTAGTGAAAATGTTGAAATGAACCCTGAATATTACCGCCACTGCTCACATTTCAATTCAATTTTGTCCAAAAAAAAAAAAGCGTGAATGAAATATAGTTAGTAATGTTTACACGGTATCTTTTAGCAAAAGTTAGTGGTAAACACCCCTTCCCTTTCGAGGACAAGGGGTAATCAATGAAGATCCTAAGTATTATTTTACAATTACTCGGTGTTGCAAAAACTGGAATAAAAACAGGTTTGTTGATGCCTCACACATGACACATCCTATGCGGGAAAAAACAAACAACAAACATAGTTATCAATAGTCAAATAAGATGTAAGTGTAAGGGGGATTTAGCAGAGACAAGCTAATTCCTGCCTGATAGATTCCCTGATAGTGATTTATGTAACCAAATAGACGTTACGTTAGGGTGATTTTTTTTCACCCGTACGCAACATTGTTTTTCAGTTTTTATAAACTATATTTATAAAAATAGTAATTAATATTAATTATGCAAATGTATGCATAATTTCACAGATTTTGAAATTTGTACAGACAGATGTAGTTAAACTATATCGTCGAATAATGAAAATTTTTGGCCTTGTGTGAAACCAACCGAGTTCGTTACAGAAACGTATCAATTTTGTAAGACTATATTGAAAATATCAACATCGTAATAAGCACCAAATATACCTCATAGTATTTCCTTTTTTTCGTTGATTTTTTTTTCTCAGTAAAACGGAGTTCACTCACGAATATCATAAGTACGCAGGAGAATACCGGGTAGCGAGCAGTTGAGACGTGCTTTAAGGAAACTGGAACCAAACATTTGGGGTTTTCAAATCAGTTAGTACCGTTCATCGTCCTGCCATTATGCAGTGATAAAAGATTATATACCGACATAACTCCAATACTGCGTCATAGATATTCCAGTGTTTAAAAACTGCAACCTGACCCCAATTACACAATCAAAAATACATGCAGAAAGTTGGTGTCCACTGTAAAATTTGACATACACTAACACGGGTAAGATAACTGAGAATACCACAGCAGAGTGTCATAGCGTCCATAAAGATACACATTAAGGATATTGATAAAAGAATATAAAGTTCAGGATGGAGCCCAGGACTGACAAGCACTCAAAAATTCATTACAGCGGTTAAATCAATTAAAAGGGCATGCGATGTGGGTTTGAGAAGATCATTTGATTGTGAAGGAATAAGGTGTTTCAGATAGGATGGCACGCTGGCCATTTTTTGCTAATTATTGCAGTAGGTTATGCCGTCATGATTTGCAAAGGACGAATTCGACAACATTCACGTTTTGAGTTATCGGCGATTGAAGTTTGACATACATTAGGAAAAATTATTTTATGTGGAAATTGTAATTGCCAAAAATACTTCATTTGTGACTGGTTTGAATATTCAAAGCCTAGTGTTTTCCTGCCAAATTCGACTACAAAGCGATTCGAATCTTTGCAGAATTGTTCAACCCTTCTTTGTCAAGAGAAGTGAATCAGGCATGCCCATTAGGGAGCGTTGTACATTAGCTCTAGTTGGTACCCATGAAGCTATTTGTACAGTATTGTGGTCATTAAGCAGGGCCAAAAAAAAAAAATTTTGGGATTTTTTTACAGGGAAATTGGAATATTTGAACAATAAAGCCATTAACATTAAAAAGTATGTTATGTGGAGAATTATTTAGGATACAAATGCTCTCAAATTGCACTAAATCGGTTTGGAAGGTTATTGAACAAGAGAGACAAAAGAAAACCGAACACCTTGTCTTCGCCTGTTGTATCGGACTCGTCCCATAGAAACACCATGATTTGAATTTCTGTCCGCCGCACGACAGAAATTTCACTACATCGTTATCTTCATTATTAAATAAAAAAAGGCGTATTCGGCTTATTCGCTTCAGATGTGATGTAATAAATTAGTAAGCATTCCAAAATATGTAAAAAACAGGCGTTCGAAAAAAAATTGGGGCGCTTCTTTCTGGAAAATGTCCTCAGGTCTCTTTAAAGTTTCGGACTTCAGAGATTTCGAAATATTATTTTTTTGGTAATAATGGAAAATAGTCAACTAGAACTAAAGGATAGTAACCTAAAAACACAATTCCGAAATTAGAGATGTATCGGATTTTTCGTTTTGATGCAGTAACATTTATGTGTAGTATTTCGTCCCATAGGGATTACTGTGTATAATAAAAAATTTCCGGATCCGGAATTTTATAACAAAGTCTTGATTTTATGATGAAGGATGCGATTTAAGCTTAGCAATCTCCCACAGTGATTAGTATATGGACAAGCATTATGTACATGCAAAAAACACGATTTTTTGGAAATTGATGGGCGACTCTCTCAGGAAATCTTGGAGTCGGCCTTTAAGTGTCTGTTTTTCAAAAGAACAGTAATATAAGGTGTTGATAGACATAACATAGCAATTTAGACACAAAATCGCCATTTGCATTTTGGAAAAAAAATGACTGTAGTGGCTGAAGTAAACGCACTTCGCAATCGATGCTTTATCCATTGCCTGCATGTTCCTTGGGGGACAGTGACGAATCTTGTACGATCATCTTTATTCGTTCATTCAGTGGGCTATTTCCAAAAAAAATGACCCCCCCCCCAAACCCACCCCCCCTATCGAGGGCCCCGGAATTCCCGACTTTTTGTCACTTTTGGAAGCTGGAATTCCAGAATTTAATGTCTAATACGGGGTGGGAATTCCAGCCATTTTAGGGTATAGAGGGTGACGGAATTTCAGTGTTTTTTTACGATTTTCAGAGGAAAATTCCTGGAAAAAAATCAATATTTCAACACCCTCTATACCCCTAAACCATTAATCCTCTGGGAATTCCATGGTTTTCTACATTGGATAGTCTAGGATATGTTCTGGATTTACGGAAGGTTAGTGCTGGAATTCTGGTAATTTACGGAAGGTCGTGTCTGGACTTCCTGGTAATTTACGGAAGATAGCGTCTGGAATTCCAGATAAATTCATGGAAGGGGATAGCCAGGAATTCCAGATATTTTGTGAAGCAAAAATGTTTGCCCTCTCTATGGGGGGTGCATTTTTTTCTGGAATAACCCATTCAATTTATGTGCAGATTCGATGGCTTACCCTACAAACTCTACCCACTCGAGAGTAGACAATCTTGCCATGGTTGATGAATTCGACAGCAGTTTCTCTGAAGAAGAACAGCACAAATCGTCTCCATCTGGGGGACTGTATTATATGGCTTGCCCACAAATTAGCCTCTGAATATTAAAACGTAAGAAAAAGAGGGCGTGTCAGAGTGATGTACTTTTTAACAGTAAAGAGATAAGGGGGCAAAATAAAAAAAAGATTCCTGTGCAAACAAAGTGAGTGGTTCGGTGGAGGTGTTTTCAATAAAGCGAAAAATTAGCATAGGCCAATTATATCATAATGTCATTCTGTTAGAGTCGCACCAACCAGCGTATATGGAACTAACTTTTTACAAAACTTTCTGTAAATGTGTCCACAAAATTGACACAAACTTGTATTATATTTTTGCACAACTAGTTGTAGGTTCATGTGTTTAAGGATTGTGGGTTGATCATTCTTGCAGATAATGAAGTCAAAATTGTAATCAAAGTGGTTAGTCAGAATTTGAAACAAATTGAAAAACAATTGGTCATGTGATGGTTTGCCATGGTGACGCCGTTCTATGGAACATATAGTTTTCTACATAGCTTGGATTACGCAAAACATTTTAACTCAAAAATATTGATATATCAAGATGAAACAAATGGGAAATTGCCAGTATGGTCAAACATTTGTGAATGAACTAAAACTATCTTCATACGCAACTGGTAAGGAGAGTAAACCACAGGGTTTTTGACATATTTTGCCGACAATGATAAAAATAATTGTACTTTCATTTTGTTTTTGATGTGAAAAATGCATTCTGGTCAGGTTAATCCATCCATTTTAGTTCAATCCGAAGAACAATATTAGAGCAAAATCTAGTCCAAATTGAGTATGTATCACTTATACTTTGAAATCATATTTGCATTCGAGAACTTTGCAAAAATCTAAATGTTCAAAAAAGCATGTCAACGTTAGATGGTTCTTAACGGACAACGCTAAATGAAATGTTAAATAAGTGATTTAATTATTGGCAAATTATTTATTTTTAAGAATTAAATTTGATTAAACATAAAATAGGGACATTATCAAGGGTTTTGACCACTTTTTATTAAAAAATACAAGCATTTTGTGGCAGAAATTCGCCAAAGATATGTAGAAGGACTCGAACAACAATACAATACAGAAGAATTAAAAATAAAAAAAAACAAAAGGAATGTTCTGCGTTTTCGCTCACGTACTTTGACTAAAACTGTCATAACTACGGAACCGAATATCCGATTTGAGTTCAGACGTAAAGCAAACAAAAGCTTATCTTTCAAGCTAAACATTTAAATGATAAAACACAATTTGCCAAATATTAACCTGGATAACCAAAACAAAAAAAACCCTTAACAACCCCATAATTTACTCCACTTTTTAAATCGATTGCTATAGACAGCCCATAGTACATCCCATTATAGTCTCATGGATAATTAAAATTTCCCTTAACGTTAGAATTGTCAACCTTACGTATCCTATTATTACTATTATTATAATATTATTACACAAACTGGTCAAAAGTATTGCAACATTGCTGAAAAATTATTTCAAATTGTAACAGGGTTCTTAACCACACAAAAGATCTAAGAATGCCAAAGTTTTGTTTTTTCATCAAGAGATGTTATTCTCGAGAATCCATAAGGTGAAAAACCTTTGATTTGATTGCCATGAGGCCATAAAAATGGACGGATAAAAGAGCTGGCAAACGATAACTTTCCTAGAAAGAATACAGACCACGGGAACGTAAAGCCGAAAATGAGCTTTAAAATGACTTGTACAGGTTTGTTAGGGTTTACTCAAATGTTACGAGAGACATTGTAGTGGTTGTGTTGTGTGAGTCCACGAGTGGTGAACACGCTCTAATCTTTCCATTGGCGTTATCTTTTTTTCCGGTCATACAACACTATAATTTTCTCCCGTAAAATTGTAAAACCTAACAAACCCCGTACAATTCATTACCAGCTTTTTTGAAGACATCTTGGCGTTCCTTTGTCTGCATTCCTTCTAGGGCTGCAATCGGCAAGTTGTCGTTAGCATCTTTTTAATCCGCCACATTTAAGGAATGTGACAATCAAACGTTTTTTTTTTTTTTTTTTTTTTTTTTTTTTTTTTAAAAAAAAAACATATCGGAATAAACATAATTGGTAGTATAAAAAGAACTTCTAGTACAATTTGAAGTCCACTTGTGATCATAAAATATTTTCGGCATGTTCCAATACTTTTGGCCGGTCTGTGTATTATCATTACTATTATTATTATTATTATTTATTTTTATCACTATTGCTATATTAATATTATTATTATTACATGTATTATTATTAATATTTGTCCAGGCTGAACAAAATCCTGGAACTTAAATTCTTACCATTCACAGCTCTGGATTCAATTTCATAATTATCAAGTTTCTGTGTGTACGGTATATCTGGAGTTCCTAGACGTGACTCTCTTACATCATAATTGGCCCAGACTGGGTGCTTTTCATCGGAAGCCTTGGATACACCAACAAACATCAGTTTCAGATTAGTACCTGAAAACAGATTAACACATCAAACAGTAAATACGGTTACACAAAATGGCAAAACATTGCCCAAACGTGAAAATCAATACGGTTTACACAAAATGGCAAAACATAATCCAAACGTGAAAATCAATTGAAAAAAAAACAAATCCTCAGCGGAAATGATAAGCCCCTCTAACAACCGCTCATAATTTCTTATGTAGGAACATTGGCAACGTCATACCCGTGACTAGTAAGTAATATTTTTATAACTGTTAAATAACTGTTTTGTAACAATCGAAGCATCGTTACTTCATGGCTGACTAAGCGCAGATTAAATACAAAAAAGAGGCATTTCAAAAATCCACGGAGTGATATCATTACTTCAGTTAAGTAATGTATGTATCCAACGCACTTGTTAAGCCCATGATATACTTCCAGTCGCAGCGAGCGATTGGCGTGCGCAATACCGGATTTTGACCAATATCAAGTGTTACGCATGCTCATGAGCAGAAATCGCTCGCTGCGACTGGAAGTATATCATGGGCTCTAGTGAACTCTTGACATTACTTTCTCATGGCACTTGTTCAGATCATTGGCAATTTGAATGCTGACCGGTATGTCGTAGAGATTCTTCGTCCACATGTTGGACCATAATGCTACTGTCTATGGTAAATCCTTTGTCTTCATGGACACAACGCCCGTGCACACAGAGGAAGGGATGCCAACGCATTATTGGCTCGTGAGGGCATCCAACCAATGGTATGGCCTGGAAATTGGACAGACCTCAATCCCCTCCAGCATCTGCAAGACCTGCCCATGTCAATGAAGGGAGTACCCCGGGTGGATTTTCATGGTTTTTACAGTCGGAATGAGGTGTTATCCATCAGCAGCGTGTGTCCAGCCTCATCAACACCATGCGTAACCGATGTCAAGAGGTCATAAGCAAGCGTGGAAGACTCGTGGAGAATAAACACATTACTGAACAGTACTCAATTTCATGCGTAACCGATGTCAAGAGGTCATTAGCAAGCGTGGAAGACTCGTGGAGAATAAACACATTACTGAACAGTACTCAATTTCAAGTTAACTGAATTTCTTTCAAATTATCTGAAGAAATGATATCTCTCTTGTGAATTTTGAACATGTCTCTTTTTGCCTTTCATCTGCGCTCAGTCAGCAGTGAAGTAACGGATACCTCTAATTTTAATTCTCACATAACAGTTACCATAGAAATACAAGTAGTCCACAAAAAATGTTCTATTGGTTTCTATACACTACATGTATTAGCTGCTACACAGTATTTCACGCCTTTCGGCGATCCTCAGGCAACTGGGCTAAGTTGGGATGAACACAAAAAGTTTTTTTCTGTTTGACACGGTTGGGTGGTTTTGAACCATGTCTACATTTGCTTATCAATTCAGATCTTTTGTTAATGCGTTCTTGAGCTTCAGTATTTCTAGTTTCTCGTCCAAAGAAAGGGCCAAAGAAGTGCAACTGTAGGAGAAAAAAAAAGAAGCCTGCTCCCTGCGCGGAAAGTGCCTGTCCTCACAAGTTTTATATAAAGCCACGGTTGAGTCAGGTGATGTTTCAAACGCATATGTTGGTTTAGCGGGTGGCACCTTTAAAGAGAGGTTTAACAATTACACAAAGTCATTTAGACACTAAAAGTATGAAAAGGAGACAGAATTATCAAAACATATCTGGGAATTGAAAAGAAATAGTAAGGAATACACAATCAAATGGGAAATCGTAAGGGAGTCAAACACTGTAAAAGCTAATTAATATGTATTAGTCTTAGAGATAGCCCGTCACCCTAATGTGATCTATTCCGTTAAAATAGCCCGTCACCCAAAGACAGATTTAGACAGTTGTCTAACAAACTGGCTCAAAAAACCCTAATAAGCAAAACAATGATATGAACTTGTATGATAGGATTGCGATTTATTCCGTTAAAGACAGCCCGTCACCCAAAGACAGTTTAAGACAGCAGTCTAACAAATGGCTCTAAAAGACACAATTAAGCAAAAAAATGATACGATTTATTCCGTTAAGGCGACGGAAAAAACCTGCAGTACGGGCGGGCGGGCAGAAAACATTTTCTATTTAAAAATTGATTTCAAATCGTGCCAGGAGTTCTTGACTACACATTACATAATACCACTGTCGTCCATTGACGATATCTCATTTAGGACCTCGCGATCGATTTGTTTCCGTAAATATTAAACTCTAATTAGTTAACAAACACGTACAATCAATTATGGTCTATTCCGAAACCATTTCTGGCGTTCCTATGTCTGTATGGCTTCTGGAGTACAATCGGCAATTTATCTTTGAGATCCGATACATAAAGTGTAGTCAGGGACCCATAGTACAATTTGAAATCAATGTGTCATTGTTAATATATTTTTCTGCATGTTGCAATACTTCTGGCCTATGTGTGTGTATATGTGACATATGAAACATGCAGATCCCAGATTACGCGAATAGTAGAATAAATCGTCATGCGAGTGCAACAAAGTCATATTTGCATATTTGTCATGTTACATTACTATCCTCTTTCCTTCATAAGTATTTTAATTTGATTTGAAGCTGACAACATAGCTTGAATTATGTGTTCTTACCTGCATTTTCAAAATCAAGCAAAAATGTAAGTTACGAGTTTATTGCAAGCACACGACGAAATGTGCTGTATATAATTTTCCTTTTGGCTTTGTGAAATGTTAGGTCCTGGGAATATGCTGAATACCGTGGAAAGTTTGATGGTGGTTTTATGAAAAGTCTATGATTAAATTATTCACCGCGATAACTTAGGTCGAGTCACATGTAGAAATCATTTAGCTATTAAACAGTTTTTTTTAGTGATTTCCTGCGATACTTCAAAAATACAAGAAAGTTTTTTTTAAATTTGTAATTTCCTGACAGATCTTGAAAAACCTGGAAATATTGTCTGACATCACCTCTTCGAATAGTTGACATGAAGGAAGATATTCGTTAACAACGACAGCAAAAAAAACCAAGAAAGAGAGTTCCATGTTTCGGTCATTCAAGTGATTTCAGTATTATTAATTGGGGATTAGTGTGCACATTAGGCAAATGTTTCAGATTTATTTACTGTGGGTCACCCTGTTCATTACATCCTAAAAAAGCGTGCAAATGTTACACTGATGTGTGGGGGGGAGGTTTTTTTTTTTTTTTTTTTTTTTTTTTACAAATTTTTTTTTTTTTTGTTTTTTTTTTTTTTTTTTTTTTTTTTTTTTTGTTTTTTTTTTTTTTTTGGGGTTTTTTTTTTTTTTTTTTTGTTTTACCAAAAGTTTTTTTTTTTTTTTTTTTTTTTTTTTTTTTTTTTTTTTTTTTGGGGGAGATTTTTTATTATTGTTTTATTTTTCTGTTCTTTTTTTTTTTTTTTTTTTTTTTTAAAAAAAAATTTCCCCCCCTATTTTTTCCCCTCTCGGGATTTGGCCTCGTCGCCCCAGGTGTTTTGTGTTCGCTGAGTACGACCCCAAAGAGTGTAACTCCTTCTTCTCGCATACTGTGCACCGCCGGCTGCTACTCTTGCCAGTCCTATTTTTTTACCGCAAAGTCGACCAGCTAACTTTGGTCCGACATCGCCGGTCCTACTCCATTGGATTAACACGCACAGTAGTGTGATTATATTTTTTACAACAGCTCAAACGAAAGAGTTTTTGTGATCGAAAGAAGCTCACGGAATTTACTTATTGTAAATATCCTTTTTTAGTGTGCTTCCGCGCGATCGACCACTATATTAGCAAACCGCGGGTGACAAACCACATGATCAGTGACGTTGCTCCTGTGTAATTCGCTAGCGAAGTGTTACTTGTCATCCGTCGTTAACTATGTCAACTGGATCACGTTTTTGAGTCCTGCACCACGATCGAAATGAAACACTACACCCTCTCGGCCCTGCAATAACAATTCCAAAAGGGCGTGATCCAGTAACCAGGAGTTATGTTACAACTTCGATGGCGAATATTTGTATTACAAACAACACGGGCTCTGGATGTCGACTTTTTCCCTGATGCACCTGGAAAACATCGCCTCTCCGAGTCAATCGTTGTCCGGTGTCACCGTAGTGGGATTGCGATAATTCATTGTACTAAAGCTATTGATTTTACCAGGCGTGGCGGGCAAGCCTCATTCAAAAGCAATTCACCAAAAAGGTAAACAAAGTTACAGCATACGGAGTCAAACCAATTGGGTGCTTTGATGTGGATCGGTCCATGCATGTTTCAGGACCTAATACGACCTCGCCCTCGTTCCTTATTAATACAAAAATAAATCAGAAATACCCTTCCAGTGGAGTTGATTCTTCAACTCCAACGTTTTGGAATAAGAAAATTACCTTGACAACTATAAAAATTCAGATTTTTCGCAGATTTTCGGTTTACTTGTTAAACAAATGGCGGACGGTCCCTGAAATTTGGGATTTCCTTGGCCGCCCGCCCCTGATTTTACCATCCTACTTCGAACATGTTTGTCTGTCCTGTCATTACACGGTCTAATATCACATTGGTTCTAATCATTTACTGCCTTCATCTTATGCATTAAATGCACTATCGAATGAGACCACCCCCTAATTCCTGATTACACTGCGATGATAATATTGCGTACCTGTTGGAGTAGAGTACAGATAGTATAATTGAGATTCAGTTGGTGGGTGCAAAATCCTTTACATCATAAGATCCTTCATCATTTGCAAGTTTGCATTCCTCCAATTCCTCCGGAAGGATACTCCAGCTGTAGCGCGCACTGAGATACTAATCAGAAAAACAAAAAAGAAAAAAAAAAACACAACGGGGTTTTTCAAAACATATATTAGGGTGGGCAAATGAAAACAGTTTTATTTTTATATCGTATATACCGTTTGTATTCGCAGTTGACAAAAAATCGACTAAACCATATATTTTAATAGGTTTTGAAAGGTGTAACGTCAATCAAATCTTATCTACCACCCCACTACCGATTATGGTACCGGTGTGGAAAGCAGATATAGTCCGGCGGGAGCCCCAGTCCCGGGCTCCATAGACGATAACGGAATAAAGCGTGAAACTAATTCTCTATTCTTTACGCGTTGTGCGGACTATGGTACTCCGGGACTATAATTACTTCTACACCGGTTATTATTACTAATATTTTCAAATTCCACATATTTCCTTTGAAAATATCTCAAGAGAGGATACTCCGAGGAGACGGATTCCAAGTCTGTTTCTTTATGATAGAGAGTATATGTTGCCCACCCCAAAAGCATGCCTATGGGAATTTGTCACCCTCCCCCCTTTCCATATAATCACGACCAGATGTCAAAATAATAATATCATAATAATAATCTTAAGAATAAAATAACGAGGCGACCGAAGTCTTGTTATTCCTCCGTTTAAAAAAGTGCAAAACAATTTATATTTCGAATCTTAGCTTCGAAATAAATATGTTAATGTTTTTTTTTTCTTTTAAACTTACAGTTGTTGCATCGAAGATAAAAGTGTAACATCTTGGTGTCAATGCATTCGTGCCACACACCAACAGATTTTGCTGACTGTTCTGCTCATACTCTTCGACAATTCGGATGTAGTTATGACAATCTACCTGTAGATGAAAGAGATCGAAAGAAAGATTGCGACAATGTTAACAATTATTATATGTTAAGATTTCAAATACATTGTCGTAGACTAGTGTTATAGTATTAGGCTAAACAGAGATTGTTCAATATGACTTATTAAAAAATACTGCACGTAAACTTGCGTCATCCCCCTGGCAGGATGGCAGTCTGGAACATGACCTCAGATGACCTTTGACCTTTGTCCATGATCTTTGACATCATCCACATTATGAAGGAACCCCTATTGCACCTTAACCCCAAGTCTGGTTTAAATCGGACTTAAAGTTTTCAAAGGAGACGCAAAAAAACGAAAACCTAACCAAAACCTAACCAAACTGGAACACACATACACATACATACACATACATACACATACGGACATTCGCACCCTCGCAATATCCGCCTCTGCTTTTCAACCCAGGGGATAATAAAAATTACAAAGTTAAAAAATGTAGAGCCTGAATTGTGTAAAAGTATTTCGTTGGTATCCCAATGAAGTGATGAGGTTGGGTCGTATTTGACAAATTAAACATTTGTCATGCAAATTATTTTTTCAAAAAAATAAAGCTGAAAATGCTTTCATAATGTTCAATTAATAATTATCAGCTTTTCAAATTAATTTTTATCATCACAGATACTTTCATGACATAAAGAGTCCAACATTTAATTTGTCCATTGCGTTATTCAATGTGTGCTGTACGCATCATTTGTTTCTGCACGGTTTATATGTTTACGTGTAAGCTAGGGCACTAAGTTATAGGAGACTCCCAGTTCTCTTACACTGTGTCCAACTTAAAACAACGAGGCGGCACTAAACTAAGGATTGGTGTAACATAAGCTCAACCCAATGAATTTGTACACAGAGAATGTTTCACTCTTCAGTTGCGCCACGCAGTTACTATACAACGTGTGAGAGCTAGGGATGGCTTCCAAATTCACCCGCCAGTGTTTTGTCGGTTCCGCTCGGTCCTTTCCGGTTGGGCACGGTTCCTATTGTTCTAAACAATGAAAACCGGTCAATCGCCACAAACGCCCGTCAACCGGCTGTTGAGTTCTGAAGCTACCCTACCCTTTCGGAACCTTACGGGATAATGAGGTAATATTCGATCATTTTCCTTTTGGCGGGAAATGTTCATAATAAAACAAGAATATAGTCATTTTCAAAACATGATAGGTTCTAAGACTCACATCTTTGTCTATGGGTGCAACATCTTTGCATTCCAAGGCACCACCACCTTCTGCACAGATACCTATTGTAACACTGGAAGACTGAAAGCAACAGAAGATTTAAGCATTATTAAAATAGTCTCAACAGAAATAATTTCTTTGAAAATTCCAGCTAATGTATGACATATTATTACTTGTACCAACACATCACGATATAATTAAAGGCACTATCATTAAAAAAAAATAGGTCATAAAAAAATCAGATTTTTGCATGTATGTAACAAGTATAGGTATCATAACATACCTTACAAGTGGTAAGACTGAAAGCAATTTAATAAGGACAAAATCAGATGTTTTACTCATTACTCGCCGTGCGGATACGAACAACCAATCAGATTGCAAGCAGAATTCAACCATAACAATACCCGTGATTGACGAATGATTGTTTTGATATATCTGCCAAGAGATGGCGCTATACCGTATTGCGATATTCAATTCAGACGGGTTCAGCCATACTTTCCTAAATTAATCGGGATTTTTATGTTAATTCTAATAAATCAACATACCATGACTTGCAGTAACAGAACGTCGGAACGTCTTCTCAACTAAATCTTCGGCTTTTTAAATTTCTGTACCTGCACATCCCCTCCAAATGAACTCACACTATGAGTTACAATATGCTCATCCTCCAAGGACACAGTTCACTGGGTTGTACATGTACATGCATTGACATGAACTGACCTTGAGTGCTCTGGGCATCATATATCATACCCACAAACTAGGTATTGTATTTTCTAAATACACTGATGAATGGAAGTTACTGAACTGTGCCATGGGAGTTGAGACAACTCTAGCTCATAGTGTCATACCCTCAACAATATGCATGAAATGACACGAATATGAAATCAGACTATAATGATAATGATAAACCCGCCTTACCGCTATTTCACATGTACTGCTATGCGGATCAATGCGATGAAATATTCCTCTTCCTCCAATGTAGAAGACATCTCCCGATCTGTGTATTATTCTATATTTCATGCTATTTGTCGAGTTTACACGGTCTATTGGATTAGGTAAAGAGTAATTTGTGTTTGCTCCAAAACCTATTTTAAACAAGAGTATCAATATGAAATTAATCGTACACGTACACGTTTACAAAAGGTTATTGTAATTACTAAAAAATTGATAGAATACTTTTAAAACCTTAAATATTAATAAAAATGATAATAATATCCTTATTATTACTATTTTTAGTATATTGTGCTTGGGTATTTTCATAGCTGATTTTTTTAAATATGTATTTCTAGTAACTTGAGTAGTTGTGTAAGTTTTAATCGTCTATTTTAGCTCAATCAGCCAGATACCTTCTGGTTCGAGATCATTTGAACTGATGGTACCTTCCTTGGAGGTGGACCAATTGCATAGGTCAGCAGGTATCTTTCCTCCCCATGGACAGCCATTGGCCGCGGTGAACTACATTGTGGAGAATTTTTAATTTCAATAGGTTTTTTTGTGCGTTGATCAGGATCTGCAGCACACTGCACATCTGTTGTGAATCCATCTACATTATCATCACTAAATTGCTTGTAATTATTTTAATTTTTTGCAACCATGGGTGTTTTTCGCTCTCATGGAATCCGTGGTGTTTAACTGGTGTTTAAATGCTAAACATTTATATCTGAACACGAATCTTGTCTCCATTTTCCAAACATTGAATTTACAGTGTAGGCTCACAGTATTGAAGGAACCTTACAAGTATCAGTGCTTTAAATACATATCTCTTCTTGAAAAGCCAAGACAGAGTATCATAGCAACCAGATTACTACGTGTGATCAACGTGACCTTTTCCGAGTAGTCAACAATTTAACATCTCCTACAGTGGAACAACCGCTACCTACTCATGAATGTCCAAATGATCTTGCTGAAAATTTTGCAGAAATTTTCCACAACAAGATCAAGAAGCTGTGGAACAGTCTACTACATGATAATAATACTGCCTCTCAGTCTGTTGAGCTAACTGAGTCGTGCCGAAGCACCTTCAGCAAGCTTTTCTACAGTGTCTGAAGAGGATTAAGTCCTGTCTTGATGATATGTTGCCAGTTATAACAAGGATTGCCAACTTTTTCTTGTCTTCGAGTGTATTTCTTCAAGCCCTGCAGCATGCATCTTTCATCTCGCTGCTGGAGAAGTCTGACTTAGACACCAATATCCGCTCAAATTATTGCCCTATATCCATATCCTATATCTTCCATTTCTCGGAAAGGTGACTGAAAGATTAGCAGCAAATTAGTTGCAGACTTATTTCATCGATAATAAAAAAAAAAAAAAAAAAAAAAAAAAAATGTTATTGTTATTGGACTTCAGTACTGCCTTCAACACCATAGACCAGGAACAGCTCGTCTAACTGAACGGTATAGGGTAATTGGAAGGCATTAAGTTAGTTCTCTTCCTACCTAGATGGCTGAGCTCAATCTATATCAGTTAGAGGTGCTTTGTAAGATCCTGTGGTGGTAGATTGTAGAGGTCCAGAAAAACAGGCTCTGTTACTGGACGTTGGTTCAGTGCCCCATTGCAAGATATCATCAATGCCCATGACTTTTCAATCTGTCATTTACGCCAATGATACCTAACTCTACCCTGACTTTCCACCCTCGGAACCGTGAAACATTATAAAGAAGACTGAACCAATGTATTATTGCAGGAATTAGATCCTAGTTTCAATCCAACAGCTGATAATGAATGACAAAGACAGAGACATAACCTATAGATCACTGATTCCTGCTTTTTTTTCTCACTTATAAGGCCATCCCGGCATATCACCGGCCTAAACTCTGAGCTCATCCAGCTGTAATGCACCATTTGAGGTCATCTTATTGCTGCCACCTGATACAACCATTCACCTTACAAAAGAATATCTTTTGTTACGCAACAGCAATTTTATGGAATAAACTCACTATCAGTATCCACTTAGCTCATCAGCAACTATTTCAATGCAAATCTCAGACCATTCCTTTTTTACACCGCATTTTTACATCTGATATGTATCCCATTATGATGTTCTGATGCAGTTCAATCATTAATACTGTATAATTGTAAGACTTTGTTCTTTCTTTCTCTTTTCTTGTTCTCTGTCCATTTCTCAAATCCGGTTCACCGGTAGCGTAGAGGCATTTGAATCCAGGAAAGAATCAAACTTCGCCGAGTCGCTGTGGGCAATACCAAGTTTTTAAAGAAAACCATGTATCATATCAACTTGAAAGCATCCTTTGACTAGTGCCCTAGGAAATAAGTGCCAACTGATATGGAACAGTTCCCTTTGTTAGGGGGCCTGCAAAGTATTTATTCCTACTGATTAACTTCACTGGTAAATGAGAATAATACAACTGGTGATTTAGAGAGTGTTTTGTTGTAGTTCCTTGGTTCCCACAACATACCAACTCTTGGAGGCTCGATGATCCCGCGTGCGTGAAGACATTTTTCTCCGATAATGATCATCCATGATATTGAGGCGTTCTAAAACATGTCCGCTTGAATACAGCCTCGTTTTCTTGTTTTTTTGTGCCCTTTGTTCCGTTCTGCTATTTATGTCCAATCATCGAGATAAAGGGAAAAAAATCTTGGTGTGAGGTACAACTAAAAGGCAGTCGGGGAGGAAAAAGATGTACCATATGTTCTTCGTATGGGAGGCGAGGCACAGGATTGCGTTCTCTTCTATTTTTGCACAATATTGTTTCAAATTTTTACGTAAACGATCTCTTAAGGTATTCTTAAATTGTGAATAATTTATGTATATATAGTTTTTTTCACAAAACAAAACCGTGTTAATTGCTCTTAAATAGCGATTTATGCATGTAAATTATCACCAACTTTGATTTTACGTCCAATAATAAAGACAATAAAATTACTTAAACGATTGACGGAATAAATAGACTAAAAAAAAAAAAAGGCTAATTAGGATCGGACATCCCCGATATTAATTATTTTAAAAAAATCATTTCCAAGAAAAGTTGATTGTTTACAGCTATAACAACCCTCGGGGAGTTTAGTTCTTTAAAAAGAAACTAATGGTATCAAAAAATTCAACATTGAAAAAAAATACATTACTAACATTCCCACCATATGGAAAAGGTTCTAAAGGAATGGACAGATTCGGGCTACCAATACCCCAAATAAAGCCGTAGCAATGTAACAAATGGTAAATGTCTTCCTCTCCACGTCATTTTGATAATCTATAGATCTGAAAAATAAAGATGCATATAAGAAGTATCTATCATTGCAATGTGTTTGGTAAACAAATGTCCGTTTCCTATAGTTTTGGACCAAGTCAAATAGTGTTTGCCAGACCAATATTCTGCAATAACAGGCACAATATGAACCAGATCTACACATCGTTGGACACGTATAATGGCAGAATAAAGCGTGCTAGTAATGAGGTATGGCTGTTACAGTTAGCCGTTAATTGTGTGGATGTCTTGGAAATGTTTGCTGGGGGAATAATAAATATTTATTTAAAGGGCATTTATTAGTGTAACTGCAGTAAACAATTAAAGTAAACAATTAAAAAATCAAAAAGTGTACCCAATTCAAACATAAAAAATGTGACTCTACCCACTATTTAATGCGTGTTCACGCGTGAGTTTAAGGCGTGCTAGCAGCTATTGTATCCCACCCAAAAATCAGTAAAGCCGTGTATTACCTCGCTAAATAATCCGTGGAATGGAAAAAATGACCTGAAGCAGCCTGGCATAGATTAAGTGAAAGTTCTGGCACATTTCCATGGCGGGGAGATTGATGTGAGAAACAAAAACATGTTGTGGCAAGTATGTATATAGGATAGGCATGAGCGGAGTGCTTCGGGGATTAATTGAATGGTTGGAGCATAATAAAATTAACATATGCATTAGCGGGGCCACTGATTATGCCCAATTACTTGATTATGCGTCCAAACCAGGCAATTATATCCCCGAATGGCACTCCACTAATGCCGTATCCTGTCATAAACTACATGAGCATTATTTTATTACACCATTCAAAACATAAATACAATATTAAATACTCTTTTCGATAGTAGTGTGGATGACTGTAAAAAAAATAAAACTAGAATATTGTAGTTCTACAAACTTCCCACTACATGGGTTGACTAACATTACAGCAAGCATTGGGAGAGAAGGTGTGAAAGTTATACAAGTAGTATTGAATTGACAATTTCGATGCGTTACCAGTCAATAATAGGTAGCTTTTCACATAATTGCCATGATTACAATGGATCGCAGCGATTATGCATTAGTCAATAATTACTTCACCAATCGGATTGGGATGAATAACGCGCAGTCGATTTACACGCTGATACTTATTCAATGAAGTTTTTGATGTATCGCATCTATTTGTATAGGTGAAATCGAGGTTATTAACACCATATTTTTAAAGCAGTAATGGCAAATTAAATGTTATCATATATTCACTTTTTTTGTTTTTTTTTAACACCATAATTTCTCATTTTAAGGGTAATAACTATGTAGTGAGTGTTATAATCTGAATTCTTATTCCCCGTTCGTTCGTCAAGCCCACATAAACCTGGGAGGGGTTTGTGGTAATGACGTTCTGGCCTTGGTATTGCACGGGAGGCGGGTTCCTGGCTTTATTGGGGTCCTTCTAAGAGATCCAACATCGCAGTAAGAAACCTTCATCATCAAGTGCCATATACCCCCACCCGCTTATCCCCGATAGTAAACTTTAGAGGTTCCGCGTGGTAGAATCATGTGGGGAGTGTGGGTAGCGTGCCTTCCCCACTTAACACTCTTTCGACAGTACTTTCAACCTGATCTTTGTGATCATTGAGTTATCACCAGAGTCATCAAGAACCAAAAGATGATCAAAAAAGCAAGTCATTTGAATGCTATGAGTAAAACATAGTTATTATTCTTTTATCTCTTTCTTTTGTTACTTAACCCTTTTAAATTACCGTATTTACAATTTGAGAGTGCTTCGGACATAGCCCTTTTAAGGAAGTTCTTATAAATGGGAGTAATTCAGATAATATTTTTAAGTGTTTCTGGGATTCTCTAAAGGTGAGTCAAATGAAACTGATGCACGTGAGCAAGAAAAAGGTATTTTATTCCCCTGAGGCAGCGTGGGCTGTATACACAGATCTTTACACACCCACAAGTCGTGCCCCAAGGCTGACCCTCTCGGGGTGAGAGCTACTCAACAACTCTGCAAACATTGGCAATTTTTCTCGCCTTTTATAAATACCCAATTTTTGTTATGATTTCGAACTGCGTTCTGTTCCAAATATGCGGGTTTATTCTGAGCGTAAACTGCGCACGATCATCATTGGCTAGAATTCGGGTCGAACCATTTAGGAGTTCATAGTAGGAAATAGCCAGCCAAGTGTTTTCTACTCAAGCCAAAATGTCCATAAATTGAGGGGCATGGCCATGACATTTATTTTACCATTTCTTTCTTCTTATATACGATTCCTTATCATAAACTATAAACTAGATTCCCGCTATTTTCAATGTTTGATTTGTTGAAACTACAACTTTAACAACGATTTTACTCATAAGTATAAATCTAGAAATACTGAGAAATACAATCGTCTGTGACAAGTTTTTACAAGTTGTTCTATCGTACGGCTGCCAAAGCATTTTCGGTCTAATAATGACAATATCTATACATATTTCCTACTTTGGATACTAAAAGTGACACACTAGATCATTTTACAACGAAATCTGTGTGGATTTGTATGTTAATCCATACAATGACAAGAAATGGGCGACATTAAGAGTTTCTGTGTGGAGGTAAGTTCCGAATTCGGCATGGATGCGAATAAGTAAACTGAGGAAAACAACTATCGGTCTTTCTCCTTTTTACTCGTATATAACAACCTAGGAGTCATGAGAACAATGCACCCAACTTTACCATGAATGTTTGAGAGTATAAAGTACATGAATTAAGAATGTCGGTTGGGGCTAGGAAGTGGTTGTGCAATTATTGCAAGTTGCAAGCCACATTCGTTTAACAAGTCACCCCCCCTCCCAAAACTCTATTCTGTCCAAAATATTGCATTACTTAAATCTACCAAGAACTTGGAATATAGTTATTATGTAATTAACATCACAAGGTATTTCAATTCTTTTTTTTACTTAAGTTAATAAGTTTTAATTTACAAGTTTAAAAAACTAACAAGTTTTGTTTAGTTTAGCATGTTGGTGTTCCACAATTGGTCTTGAAGGTCCGCTTCGGTCAAGTGGCCCGATCCTTCATCTTTGGCCTTGGAGTCCATTTTGCCTCCGCGGATTCATCACTTTAGTTCCTTTGAGTAGTCATCAACATCTCTACTCTGGTTCCGAGGGTTGTCATCAAGATCAACTGATGGTTTCCAAAGGCGGCCAGCTTTATATGTTCTTTAAATTGAGGTTAAGTAGACATTATAATGATTTCAACATGCACCATCACATACAGCTACTGGGAACTTGTCTTCCATTCTAAGTCATCCATAAACATGAGTAACGATTCCGCTTTAGCAGCAACTTTTACCTCTGAACTGGTCTGGTGGAAAGCATCCATTTAAGAACATCTCTTCTGGAGACCTCCATACATGAGCTGAGTGGCGTCTTAAAAGAGTACATGCTGCATCTCATCTTTCAATGCTTGCAGACAGTATTGCTCAATTGGAGTATGTACGTCAATCTTATTTCTGTAAGAATTTGATTATTCAATTTCCTCTTGGTCTTGACCATAAGGAGATCCACTTGGGTTCCTCTCATAGGAAATCCAACTTTGGGGGGGGGGGTCCCGCTTCATTTGATTCTGTCAGTCCCCTCACGTCAGCGGGTTCATCATGTTCAATGGGTTTAGATCCTGAGATCCTGAGTAGTAATCGTCATACCTCTTCCGGTAAGATTTTCTCAATAGTAGTTCCCACAGGTGATTTATCACCAAAATACATTATCTCTCCACTATTCGAGATGAAACCAAATATCACTACTCTTTTATTTTCTGATGTTGCTCCTTAACCATTCTTTTGTCTGTCTTCCGACTGGGAACTTTCGATTTTTTTGGGACACGTGGGTAGCGAACGAATCCTTCTCTTTTGAAGTCACCATTTCCCTTCCCCAACAAAGCTTTCCTATACTGGATTATTGCACAGGTTTTTCATTGGGCGCTCCCAAATTGTCTGCATAGATTTTACGCAAGGGCCCGTTTACGTAAATCTCGAGTAATGGCTATAATACCACGATGGCCATCGGTTTTTTTTTTGTCAGTCCTTACTTGTGGTAGGCCTATCCTTACAAAACTGCATTTTTCCAGAATGTCAAAAATCTTTGAATGCTAACTGCTCAGTAAGATTTCAGCTTTAATTATCAACCTTCAATTACCAAAATCATTTCTGCCCTACTCACTCATACGGTATCGCCATGGTTTTGGTTAATACCATCTGACAGCAAGACTCTCTATTTCTATCTCATATTGTACATTACTTCGCGTTAGACGTTTCTCAGCTACATGAAATGCCTCAAGTTCCACAGCAGTTCTATCCACAACTCATCCAATGTTCTCAGTCATGATTGTTGGATCTGCCAGCATATTATCCTCAGGAGAGCATAACATCGGTATTTGCTAGTTCTTCTATGAGTCTGTTGTTTCCCTGGGGTATGAAGGTTTGCCAAGCTTTTCCGGATCTCATGAGCCAGATCCGAGAGTATCTTGGTGGTTTATGTTGGTGTTGCAAAAATTGCTCAGGAGACATATCTCATCTGGTTTTGGGGTCGAAATCTTTGGTTCGTCTCAGCAATCGGCGATGGGTAGTGGTAGAATCCTTGAATATCAGATTCTCGCAGTGCACTCGCAGTCTAGTAACTAATCCTATTGTCGTCACCCATTGGCTCATCTCTGCAATCATCTCAAACCTAGTTTATCCAGTGAGAAGTTCCTCAAAGGGGGTCGGTTTAAAACCTTTGGTTGCATCCAAATTCATGCTTGTGGTCCCTGTCATCAGGGTTACCATGGACAGAATGTTTTCTTTTGCTCTCCAGGTAATAGAGGTCCTTGTCTGGTTTCCAGGTTATTTTCTTCTCAGGCATCATAAATCATCTCGCTCTTCTTTCCAGATAGGCCTATATGTTTGGTTGAGTCCTTGGTTCCGGTGTACAATGTTATCTGTGTTACTGTTTGCTTCGAATCTCCTCACCTTCTAGATTGCATCAGAGTTCTTTCAAGTAGTTGTCTCTTTCCCCGGGGTAGCCATAACATCTGGGGAACCTTCGGTCGAACTGATTCATCCTTTAGAACGTCAAGTTCTTCTCTTACATGGGTGAAGATCTCGGGTTCTCTTTCAATTCGGTTAGTTATTCTATCGGTTCCTCGTCTGTCCTCCTGATCTTAGGGTGAGTGTGTCGTCTATTACTCCTGAAGCTTGCATTTCAAACTGGTAGGGTCACTTTCTTTTACGAAAAGGAAGTCATCCGCGCTGCCACCAATGCAACGGGAGGCGTGTCCTGGCTTTATTGGTGGTCCTTCTAGAGATTCCACATCGCAGTAAGAACCTTCAATCATCAAGTAGTGCCAATACCCGCTTATCCCCGATAGTATAATCTTCAGGAGGTGCCGGTGGTAGATCATGTGAGGGAGATTGGTGCGTGCTTCCCTTCCCCACTTAACACTTCTTCGACAGTACTTTCACCTTGACTTTGTGATCATTTGAGTTATAACCATTATCCTGACCACAAGATTAGTCAAGCAATTTTGAATGCTATGAGTAAAAATATTTATTATTCCTTATATCTCTTTCTGTTACTTAACACATTTTACCGATATTTACAATTTTAGAGTGCTTCGGACATGAGCCCTTTTAAGGGAATTCTTAAATGGGATAATTCAGATAAGATTTTTAAAAGGTTTTCTGGGATTTCTAAGTGAGTCAATGAACTGATGAACGTGAGCAAGAAAAGGGATTTTTTCACCTGATGCAGCGTGGCTGTAGACAGAACCGCAGCTTACACCTACAGGCGAAGCCCAAGAGGGCTGTCCCTCTCGGGGTGAGAGCTACTCAACAACTCTGCAAACATTGGCAATTTCTCGCCTTTTTATCCCAATTTTTGTTATGATTTCGAACTGCGTCTGTTCCAAATATGCGTGGTTTATTCTGAGCGTACTTTCTCACGATCATCATTGGCTAGAAGTTCGGGTCGGGGTCGTAACCATTTATTGCATAGGTAGGAAATTAGCCAGCAAAGTGTTTTCTACTCAAGACAACATGTCCATTAAATTTAAGGGGCAATGGCCATGACATGTATTTTACCAATATTCTTCCTCTTATATACGATTCTTATCATACTAATAAACTAGATTTACCCTCTTATTTTTAAGGTTTGATTTGTTGAAACTACAACTTTAACGATTTTACTCATATTATAATCTAGAAATACTGAGAAATACATCGTCCTGTGACAAGTTTACAGTTTTCTATCGACGGCCTGCCAAAGTGCCATTTTTCGTTCGTTCTAATAAGACAATATCTAGACTATTCTCTTTGGATACAAAAGTGCACACACTAGATCATTTTACAACAACGAAATTGTGTGGATTTTGTATGTACACATACAAGACAAAATGAGTTCGACTTAACGAGTTTCTGTGTGGAGGTAAGTCCGAATTCGCAGGATGCGAAGAAGAACCTGTAGGACACTATCGGCTTTCTGCCTTTTTACACGTGTAATAACAACACTAGGAGGTCATGAGAACATCTGCAAACCTTATCAGAGATGTTTTGAGAGTATAAATTAATGAATTAAAAAATTAGGTTGGGCTAGGAATTGTGGTGCAATTATTGCAAAGTGGCAAGCCGACATTCGTTACAGTATTATTCCTTACCATGGCAAGTTAAACTGTTCCAAGCGCTTTCACTTCATGGGAAGCCAATCGCGTCTGGCGTGTCATTAATTAATTCTATTGATTGTAATGCCTCAGATAGTGCACCCCCTGATTATGCATGCATGCATATCAAATCGGTCCTAATGCACACCTGCAATTAAATTTGAGGTAAGCGTCATTCGCGAATTTCACGCGAAAGCAAAGAAAAACCACTCGAAAAAAAATGCTCTAGTGGCTTCTTCGCAAGTTAATGCACAGAATCGCCTTACTGGAAGCTTATGAATTTGTTCTCTTTAAGATAAAGGACTAATGCTTTGGTTACCCGAGATGTCAAGGACTCATCATCCGGGTTTGCGACTAATGTCTGTACTTTTCTTTTTGCGCTCGGTTGTTTTGTAAAACAAATTGACCATTCCACGTTTTCCCTGAGGGATACGGAAGCCTTTCAAAGTTTCAAGGTGTTCCTGGTATTTCAAAATTCAAGTTGTTGCATGAGTATGGGTGATGCCTGAAATATAATCTCTCTAATACGAGAGGGTTTCCTATGATTTACACTAACATATAAGTACTCATATCCTCGTAACGATTGTGGTCTTTTTAAAAGACTATTCTTGTTTAAAGCGATTTATGGTATAAATCTCTCGGGCACATATATAATGAAATTTCAAAATTAGACATTTAATTTTGAAAGTCTTTTCTTTTTTGGTTGAAAAAAATCCAGATTTATTCCGACCAATATACACAATGTACAACGATCTGGAAGCTACCAGTTATTCCCTGTGGATATTACACGCAGGCATGCAATACGAAACCAGAGCCAGCGAAAATTAATCCATACGCGCTATATCCCGTGCAAGTTTGCCACAAGCATCATCCTTTTGAACTCGTTTGAGCACACAAAAGGATAGGAGCGAAGTTCGTTAGAATTTTTATTCAAAAAATACACGTTTTAAAAACCGCAGTGATATGAGAAAAATGTTAAGAGGGGTGTTTTGATATCATTTTGTGATTAACAAAGGTTTTAGTTGGCCTAAACAACTAACAATCCATGAAAACGTGGAATTTGAAAAGGGGTCGCTAATTATTTAGTTTTATCGCAGTCGCACTGTAACCATTGATCTCTATACAATGGATTGGCTGAACAAACAGTTTGTATATTAGAGATGGAGCACCGGGCGGGCTCTTGGTATACCGGACACAATACCATTCCAGAGGACACCGGTTTAACAGAAGTTGTATCCGGGTGCACGTTTTAGAGACATGCATCCATACGCGCAACTACAATGAGCTCCACGAATTGGTTGATTTCTGTTTAATAGTCTGTTATGTCGCTTTGATCCACATTTTCAATGGAACAATTTTGTATAAATGACCCGGCTGTAACCACGCTTGGCTCTTTGGATGACCAATGGCCATCAAGTGTTTCAATACTAAGCCCGCCTCCCTGGTTTCCCAATCCCATTGTGATAGAGATCAGTGTTCGAAAAACCCACTATGCGCGGTTCAGCAATCTACGTACGTTTCAATGTACGAGTAGCGCTTCTTTGTATGATGTAGGAGTTTCCTAATTTTATTTCAAAAAAACTATATTTATGAAGAATCCCAGGCTCATTTTATAAAAATTAGGCACAAATGTATGCATGTTTGATAAATGTATATATTTAAGGAAAAACGTTAAATTAAAGCTGTCGTTTTTAATTCCATTGTTAAAAGTAAACACGATAGTCTTTAATACAGGCCAGAACTTGACTAACCACGATCATCTTTCAAATTGGGTGAAAGAATAACTGGGTTGTGGCAAAAACGATAGGTAAATAAAAAAAACGTGGCAGCTTCCTTAAATCGCTAACTGCTTCGAAAGTGAAGCGTGAAAATGGTGTTTCTTCGCAAGGATATACTCCAATGACCATGCAAACAATCTGGTACGTCATCTTTAGGGATATTTCATTATTATGTGCCGATAGATTTATACCAATAACTTCCTTTAAAGATGGGGGGGGGACCTAGTAAGGTTATAAGCTAGGGTTATTAGGAAGCGGTGTTGTGAAATATAGGAAACGTTACTTCACGGCTGATATCACAATTAAAGAAAAAATCAGTGTGAAACTTTAACCATGCGTTAACGTCAACCCCAGAAAAAAATATACTACCAAACCAAGCCTGCGAAGGAAATACAACCAAGACAAAACCATTAAAGATTTAAAAAACCATCAACTGTCAAATGTCAGTAAAGCTCCCTAATTTCCACAACCTCATCGACACTGAAGACCCAATGTTATCGTGGTACAGAGTCGTGCGTAAATGGTAATATTGCTCATTGCTTCAGGTGAGATTTTTCCAATATTTCAGTCAACGTTTTTCGGAAGGATCGATCCGACTCCTATGTGGTGTTTTCCTCGCAATCGAAATCTTTGGTAGGCTCAAGAAGAAAAGGATCTCCAAAATGAATGTGAAGCGGTATGGGCAAGCATTTACATCTTGCGCTTTTTATAGATCACAACAAACAGACACACTCTATGAGAACTTCTCTATTAACCACTTTGAAAAAATACCGAACAGCGGCTATTTGGTTATTAGCGACTTTCAACTCTCCCGACTTCGACGTGGCCTACTAACCACCCTCGTTCAACCCAGGTGACATACCCATGACGAGTAAATCATGACTACATGTGCGTCTAGACAACAACCTTGAACCAGATTAGATAAACCGACATGGACTTAAACATCCTCGATTTATGCTTCACAAACAGCCCGTCATTTGTAAATGATGTTAATGTTATTTGCAGGCATAAGCGACCATGATACGGTTGTAATCATGCTAACATCAAAGCGAATTTCACTAAGGCGACCAAGAAGGAAAAGTCCTTTCTTTATCTAAAGGAAAATTACGCATACATTGACGAAGAAATGACTGCTTTCAGCGACAAACTTTCATACAACAGCTAAAAAACATGGACCATCCCAATAATTATGGATTTTATTTAGAGATACCTACAGGCGGCATGGATATATATTCCATCAAAACTCACTTCGCCCAGACCTAGTCAACCGTGGGATTAACAAATATCCTAGAAAGTAATCCTAAAAAGAACCCCGGCTCACAAAAAAGCCCGTAAGACCTCAGCCAGCGATAGATGGGCAGCGTCGTCAACCCCTACGCGTCCAAACTGATCGTAAGATTAGGAAACATTACAAAGACACGTCAGAAATGTCATTTGGGAGATTCTTCAATCCGATAATACCAAACCCTTCTGGAATTTCATTAAGAATAAAACCAAGAGTTTTCTCTCGCACAGCCACCTTAAAGACTGCGGACGTAACTGTCCCCTTGGTGCACAATACAAAAAGCTGAAGTCTTAAATAAGCTTTCTGCTCAGTATTTTACCAAAGAAGACCTTACCAATCAACAACCAATCAACCAAAACCGAGTGCATGGTCAACTCCGGATTTACCATCACTTACTATATCACACCTGGTGTACAGAAACTTCTTCAAGACCATTAAATTTAATAAAGCTGCTGGACAGACAACATCCTCGGCCATAGTTTTGAAAGAATGTGCTGTCCAACATTGCACCAATACTCCAGAAGGTTTTTCAGAATCATTAGATACTGGATCACTACCCCCCCGAAATTGGGCTAAATGCAAAGGGTGTCGTCCAATCTTTAGGAAAGGCATCCGCTCCATCCCGCTAATTACGCCTGTCTCACTGACCTGCATTTCATGTAAATTACTTGAACATATAATTCACAGTCACATTATGACCATTTTGACAATATAATTTACTTTCCGACAACCAACACGGATTTCGTAAGCAACGTTCATGCGAAACCCAACCTGCAGCTTTAAACACAAGATTGCTAGATTCCTTGACAATAGCATCCCATATAAATAATGGATTTTAGCAAGCAATTCGATACTGTTCCTCATCAGAGATTACTTGCAACTTTACAACTTAGGGATCAGAACAACATAAAGGATGGATGGAATGTTTTCTTACCAGACGGACCATCAAACTGTCATCCTTTATGGCGAAAAATCTGACCAATCTCCAGCTCTTTTTGCTGATATTCAAATTAACATTTTTGACACACTTTTTTTCTTTTATATATTAACGACCTCCCGGAAAACATAAATCACAAGTTCGTCCTTCGCTGGATGATTGTATTCTTGACCGCGAAGTAACATCTGACGCCGATTGTGACATACTTCAACAAGACTCGACTGTTTTCGACTGGGTAAAGAAGGCAGATGAGCTTTAACAACTCAAATGTTTCAAAACCATTGCATGTCGCACAATAAAAAACAGCAGATCAAATGGGCGATCCATCCTACAAGAAGTAAACCGGTATCCATACTTAGGTGTTGAGTTATCAAAAGATCTTTCGTGGCTAAACCACATCACCAGATCACCACAGGAGCTATAAACTCTTAGGTAGCCCTTCTGAAACGGAATCTGCGCTGTTGTGATCGAAACACCACAAAGCTAATTGCTTCCCAGCCACTTGTACGTCCGAAGTTTGGAATATTGTAGCACTTATGGATCCTCTAAAATACTCATAAAGATAACCATAGAAAAAGTCCAGCGTAGAGCAGCGCGTTTTGTTTGCCGTGATTACAAACTGAAAGTAGCGTTCAAAACCCTCTGGAACAACTTGATTGGGACACACTTGACACAACCCTGAAAGCTAATAAATTTTTCATATTCCAGAATCCAACGGACTTATTCCAACCAATATTGACATATACGCAACCAACACAAAAACCTCCGACGCAAGATTTCACGAGAAACTACCATCCCTGTAACGTATGGTTAATGCCACCTGCAAAAAAGACTGCTACAAACTCTCCTATATCCATATACAATCCGGGAATGAATCAACTTCCCAGCTGATATGAAAGAATCTAAAGACCAAATCAACTACTTCAAGACTAGACTAAATGAAATAAGACCTGGAAATTATAAGTAGCAAAACACACTTAAAATATAAGACTCCAACGGCATCTGCACGGCAACTGTGAGTTCAGACAGCTATTCCAGGCGTTTTCTCACAGTAATAATTTTCAGAAGTTCAGAGGTTTTTTTTGACTACATATTGGCGTATTGAATACAAAGTTGTGATTTTTAAACGTATGTTATTCCCCTAGAAGAGACAGAGGAAAAAAACGCTTGATTTGATTATTATAGGGAAAGTCGGGTAAATGTCCCGAACGCGGGGTAATCCAACGCGCGATTTCGCTATATTGCGAAAGGCGGGAGACCCGTGTTACCACCCTATGGTGTTAGCTGCCTTTGGAACTTAATTCCAATTACAATGACCAAAATGGAAATTCGTATACATTCTCGCGAGAATACAAAAAACACGTTTTTAGCATAAATGAATATTCAAACATAATTCCTGGATGACATATCACTTCACAGCAGATAGAGAAAGTGGTTTAATAGTTTAATAGGACTAGGGTTTACATCCTTCCCATTAAAACAGGTACAACAGGGGGCACGTCCATGACGAAAGTTTATTAACGGAACAAGAATTTACAAACTTCACCTGGTTTGGGGTATCCCGAACGACCCGTTTCCATGGCACCCATATAGTGGTCCTATCTCACTCTACATAATTGAAACTCTCATCGAGCTTTTCAATATATATATTATCATAACTTAATGTTGCAAGAAACAAAACTTGCTGTTTTTGGTCCCAAAATGGCTGCCATTGAAAACCCACGTTCGGCATTAGCCGTGAGGGTGTCGGGTAAAAACGACTCCATTTTTTTGTTTTATCATCACTTCTTTTCTAACAGGTTTGAGTTAAGAAAAACTGTGTATAGTTAGAGTTTTGCTTACACTTTTTATTGATATGGTATCTTTACCAAACCTTGTTTTAACATTGCTTACTGGCTTCAATCGAATGGTGTTCGGCCTTACCCGACTTACCCCTATTACTAATTATGGTGGATTATAAGCTTGCGACACGATACCTTGCCGTTACCCTCCCCGAAGATACAGACATAGAAATGAAAGGATTAGCTGTTAATAATAGCCCTCTAAATGAATATGTTAGGGGTCTGTTAGGTTTACAAAATGTAAACTGGAGTGTTTGTGTGGACCTAACGTCGATGGAAGCCAGTGGTCCTCACAGAAGATTGACGTGCTCCCATCTTTTTTCCGGTCACACAAACCCACTCCAATTTTCGCCTAAACATTTACCCTGACAAACCCGTACAATTCATTGTAGCGACTATTTTTGAGGTCATTTGGGCGTTCCTGTGCCTGTATGCACTTTTGGAGTTACAATTAGAAAACCCAGAATAGCTAGCAGACATTGTAACACATCTCAAGACTAAAGGTTTGAGTGATTAACTATGTAAACAGACTGACAGGAACCAATGAAACGCGATTCTTAGTGCACAAATGGTGCCTTAAGGAGAGGGGGCCAAACAAGGTTTGTACAGGGGTCCAAACTTTTAATTGATCCAATCATTTTGAAAACTATACCTGTTATTTGTCTAACCACAAGGATTCAAAAAGGTATAGTTTGTACTAGCTACACGTCAAAGGTTTCAGAGTTATAGGCCAAAAACAAAAAAATCAATAAAAGGGTCAATTTTCAGTTGTACGGGGTCAATTTTAAAATTGCTTCCGATTTGGATAAAAAAATGGTGCAAATTATTTCGTGGAGCCATAGTATCAAAATAAGGAATAGTTTTTGAGTTTCTCAACTGCTTGCTTTAAGAAAGTAGGGGAGAAACAAGGTCAAGCCCCGTTGAATGCAATGGACGTTGACTTCTGTGCCCCCTTCGTCGGTAACTAAGTCATTTTAGACTGTCAACCTATTCCTTATTTTAATCCTAAGAAACTCCACCGATAATTGCACCATTTTTTATACTAATCGGAGCCAACTTGACACTTGTTATCCTCAAAACCCCTCCCCAACCAAGTTTACGGGGGGGAACAATCTTGTATAGACGGTGCCAAAAATGCAACATTCAGAAAAATATTGTAATGTCTGAAGCCACTTAGCTTTCAACATTCCTGTATCGCCTCCCATCCCATTTTGGGTTCAATCTTTCAGTAAAAGGGTCCAAATTTTATTTGGACCACTTTTACCTGGATATGTTTAAGGTAATGGGCTACTATAATTTTACATTACTATTGCCATTTTTACATAGAGTAAAATTCATATTTTAGTATGTTATTGCAGATTGACAACGTAAAGTTGAATACAAAAAAAGGGTCCCAGCTAAATGTCATTGCAGGATAATTGCAGCCTTTTGGGATTTTTTAGGTCTTTTAGGTTCCAGTGTTTTACAATACCTGAACAATCTTAATTTTTATTTTCAAATATATTTTAAATCTACAGTCAACTAATAATGGCGTAACAGAGGCCGAATCTTTGTATTTTTGGATGAATAAATGTGCTGAAAATATATGAATAAAACATCCTGACACAATGGCCTTTTTGGGGGCTGTTGTTTAGGGGAAATTAAAAAGGTCACGTTTTATTTATATTTTTTTTTTTTAACTGGAGCAAAGTCAAAAGGGATCTGTTATACCATTCTCCTATGACAAAAGAAGATTGTGTCCAAATGTGATTATAATTCTTGTCCTTTTCAACTGACCAGCGTAAACGACTAATATCTCGCGCCAAGAAAACAACCGTTATGACTATAGAACCACTATTTTTAAATCCTTATCGTAACATTATTCCAATTAGATTCAAGCTTTAAATTATACATCGATATTTCAAAATATCTATTTCAACTTAACTTTACTATTAAAACCTACAACTGAAGTTAAATTGAATAGTAAACCTTGTTTTTTTGTTGTTATGATTTTTATACAGGGACGGGTGTTAAAAGGTCCAAATTTATTAAGTTCTGAAGAAGGGAACAAATTTTTCTGCATTTTACCCGTGACTCTTAGGGCCAAAATGATGTTTGGTTTTGGGATGTTTATTAATACAAATTTGCCCTATTTTGGTCGTCACAATATTAATTTTACACAGCACTCTCTGGCGCTTAAAATCACGTTTTTTAGCTTTCACATGAAAACGGATTGAAATATCGAAATATCGGCTTTCGTAATTTTGCCTCTAATTTCCTTTAAAGTCGTCAAAATTTATCGGGGAAATTTTTTTTGCTGAACCTGTTCTACCAGCCATTAATCATTTGGCACATTTTTTTTGGCACAATCAGTAGTTTAATGTAGACGTGATAATGAATATTGATCGCCCTATTCCGCCAACGTGCTAATCAAAGGTTAACCATTAAAACTATATTTTCATCGCCACGTCGAAAAGATAAAATTTTAGAACCTGAGAAAACTACCGCCCTAAATCTGATTATAAGAATTTTGATACTACTTCCTGGTACAATCAGGGGGTCCTCCCATGTGTGTTTGTTGTTCATCATACTAATACAGGGAAAATGTTTTATGCAACTATTATGCATCATTACAGGGAAACACACGACATGATGATTACCTTGGGTAGAACAAGTAGCGGTGAGTCAGGTAGTCAAGTGCTCACAAAGACCCGGATACTACATGTAGTCCAAAGGTTAATTCCGCAAATAAGACAAACCTCAATTTACTAAATGTCGCGTGCCTGGTCAATGTAAAAAGGGATTTAACTGTACGAAAAGCTGATCAAAAAAATATACTATTATAAAATACTCCACAAAATATTCGTTCAACTAAACCACACATACACACAAAAACCACATGTGATCATCATTAACTGAACCATCACTAGATGTTATTTTATGGTTTGTGCTTAATTTAAATATAACCCAAAAAACTTACCTGATAAATTACTCTCCAGAATTACAGCCTAGTATTATATTAACTGGATTGAACTCTATTTGATGATGAACCTAGCCGCCATAAAGAAGTGTGACTGTGGTAAATGCTTTACGTACTTTTTTCTTCCGATTGTGCCTTCAGACAGGAACGTGTACACTTATGTTCCTCTTGGAATATAGAGCCAAACTATTCAATACGTTATACGTGAGGACCGTTTTGATTTAAATGTTAATGTTTACCAGTGGTATAATAGCTCGAGTCCAAAGGGCTTCAGTCAATGAATTACATAATTAAACTGATAACGTTAATATTATCTACGAACATCTACAGCTAAGTTTCAAACAGTACAGTGACTGGGGAAAAAAATAATAAGGGGATTTTGAGAGAGTGCACATTTTTTTGTGCTAAAATTTTTTTTCTAATAATTTATTGACATAATTCATTGCAATAGTTCCCTAAATTCATCATCACAAGAAGGCAAATTGAAGAAGGCTAATTGCGTAAATATAGCACGTATTAGGCACCGCCGTTGACAGTTTTAATATATTTTTTTCGTTGTAATTCCTCTTATTTACCTTTCTCTTACTTTAAAGGTGTAAAATCAATGACGATTAATAAGGTTTGCTATTAGGCCAACTAGCGCACTACCTTTCGCACTTAGATATGATTGTGATGTTATTCCCAACACCTCTCCATTTCACTCCTAGGTGGATGGAGGCTTCAGATGAAGACCTAGTCGTCAAATCCACTAGACCACATACTATCATCCACCCACACACAAACACACAGATATTATATATATATATATACTATTATATATAATATATACTATATTATATATATATATTTTCGGGCCGAGGCTATTGACTCCACCATCGGTCTATAGCCACTTCCTAAGAAAATCTTTCAAAGTTAACGTAACAGATCGTCCCTCAGACGCAGTAGCGTAACCTGCAGGTGGGAAGGGTGCCATTTTGAACAACCGTAAGTCTTGTGGAAAGACATAAGAAGAAGAGATCACTCAAATACATGTAACAAGACCTAGCCGTTTGCAACAGCTTGCAGTACAAGTGGATCCCTGACTTTAATTTGCTTCATGGTTCACTACGTGAACAGCAGCACAGTAAATGTAAAACTTATCCAGTACGCTACAGAAGTTAACTAAAAACATTGAAATCCCTTGATATGGCAACTTCACCGACCTCAACCGCCATGCTACACTTTTTTTCTGAATCCTTATGACTGAAGGAATACATTGGTGAGGGCTAATGCAACAATATATTCAATTTGACATTTGACCCCTGTACAAACTTCAATGGCGCCTCAGGTGAAAATATGACACCGACAATTTCACAACAAGTTGGAAGTGATTCTTTGTTATTAAACCCCTATAAAAACTGAAAAAATCAATTTTAGCCAATAACATGAAGTAAGAGACAACCGCCCCCTGATTAAAGAAGAAATAGCCGTGCGTCATCGACAAGAAATAGCCGGACAGAAAGTGTTAAGGTTCTGAAAAGAGATATCGAACTGGTAGTATATGCACAGGTTCTTAAACAACGGCGTGAAATTGAACTCCAGAAAAGAGAGTTAGAGGATGAAGAATCGGAGATACAAAGACAAAGAGAACAACAAGATTGAAACAAGAATTGGAAATGGTGGATGCTAATGGTGGATGCGGAATTAAAACCTGCAAACGCAATTTCACAAGTGCTCCTTGATGTAAATTCAGATGAAGAGAGCATCGGCACATCAAGCAAAAGTGTGGTGAGAGCCATAATCAAACGGACAGAAGCAATTAAACAAGCTTCTAGCCAAGTTCACTGTCTTCGACAACATACAGCCCACGTGATGCATGGATACACCCGGCACTCAATAAATGCAAAGACCCCAAGCACAGTGCACAAAGACCCTCCCAACCAAATGCATGGAAGATAGCTAGCACATACTGAAACCACAAAGATGCATGAAGGCAGACCTCACGAAATGCATGGAGACAACCAGCTTTCAATGAACAGCGAATTTGTGGTACGCCTCCACGTACAATGTTTGGAGTACTTACTATTCACTGGGTAAGAGCTACCTTCATGTATCAGTTGTGGAACGCCTCCATGTGCAATGGTAAAAATGGTTGGTAAATGGTTGGTCAAGAAGATGAACAATGGTACAAGATCAACAAAATTAATTCTCAAGACACTTAATTTTGAACAAACTCTTGAAACAGATATCGCAAGCCTGTGATGACTTCAGTTGGAAACGTGGATGGTACATCGTACATAGATCTCACATTCCTGTAAGCAAGCAAGACTTACAAAGCTGGAAGCACTTGCCATCAATAGAACTACCAGAATTTAGTGGACTACATGACTGCCTACCTAAAGTTACAATAATGCTAGGTATGAATGTAACCAGCTGTGACCACACTACTGGAGACAAGAACCGGAAGGATAGGCAACCATATGCCGTGAGATTACCACTTGGTTGGTTAGTTTATGGTCTACCAGGGAGAGGGTGACGTACACTTCAGATTAACTTTTGTTAGATTAGCTCCATGACCAGCGTACAGAAGGCCAGTGAAAGAATGGAGGCTCAGCTTAAGACATATTATATAATATGAATATCACAGAATGCCTCAGTGATAACTCTGCATTGCCATCGGTAGAAGATAAGCATTTCATGAAGAACAAGAACGAACAGTGTTGAAGAATGGCCATTATGAGGCACCGCTGCCATTAAAATGACACGCAAGCCACCATGTTGCTGAAATTTGCGACGACGACTGAACAAGAATGAAAACCTTCGCCAGCAGTATCAAGAATTTATGGAAAGTTGGAAACCAAGAGATGCTCTCAAAAGGTGCGGAAAGAGGGGCTTACCAGAAATGATGGACATATGTGGTACAGTCCGCTAATACTGTTCCAGCGTCCACAGAAGTCATCTGTTAAGAGTCGTTTTTTTTTACCTGTCCAGCTAGTTATAAAGGGATTTCGCTAAATAACGAGCTGCTTCAAGGGTCAGACATGACAAACCGTCTTCTTGGAATATTGTTGAGATGACGTAAGAAGGATGTAGCCATGAAGGCTGACAAAGAGGCCGTGTACTACCAGGTGAATTGGCCACCACACCAGAGAGACATGCTACGTTACGTTTGGTGACCAGGTGGAGATTTTACACAAGATCCCCAAGAGTATCGCATGAACGTCCATGTGTTTGGGGCTGTTTCATCTCCTAGGTGCGACAACTATGCATTGAGAAAAGAAAATGTGCTGATGACAATGAACCTGATTATGATAAGAAAATGCAGACGCCATACGGAGGGACTTCTATGTTGGCGACTTTGTCAAATCAGTGGATACATCAGAAAAAGAAGAAGCTGTGCAGCTCGCTCATGGTGTAACCAAAGTCTAGCAAAGGCGGCTCGACTTCACCAATCCTTGATCAGATCCTTGGAAAAAACAGGGCCAAAGGAAGTCAAAGAATGACAATGATCGCCCAACCAGGCCCGTAGCCAGGAATTTATTTGGGGGTGCGCATTTGCCTGACGTGGACCTTTTTTCGACAACAATTTTTTTTTTCGGCTCGACCGTCGCCACCCAAAGTCGAGTGGGGGGGGGGGGGGGGGAGGAAAAATATGAGACATCGACATTGACAAAACAGTATAATAATAGTAGTACTAAGGTTATCCCAGTAGTAGTGACCAGTGCATTAACCCATAGTTATTCAGATATTCAGATCACTTATTTCCTCTTGGATATAGAGCAAAACTAATTCAATACGTTACTACGCTGAGGACCGTTTGATTATGTTAAATGTTACCAGTGGAATAGCTCGAGTCCAAAGGGCTTCAGTCAATGATTAAACATAATTAAACGTGATAACGTTAATATTATCTACGAAACATCTACAGGCTAAGTTCAAAACATTACAGTGACTGAATAATAAGGGATTTTACCGGATTTATCCCTTGAAACTTCTTTCTAATAATTCTATGACAATTCATTGCAATACTTCTAAATTCAATCATCAAGAAGGCAAATTTGAAGAAGGCACATTTGCGTAAATAATAGCATCGATATTAGGCACCGCCGTTGACAGTTTTAATATATTTTTTTCGTTGTAAATTCTCTATTACTCTTTCTCTTACTTTAAAAAGGTGTAAAATCAATGACGATGATAAGGTTGCTATTAGGCCAACCGCGCACTACATTTCAGCAATTAGCTATGTGATTGTGATGTTTCCCCAACAGCTCTCCATTTCACTCCTAGGTGGATGGAGGCCATTCAGATGAAGACCTAGTCGTCAAATCCAACTAGACCACATAATATACATCACACACCACACAACAAATATACACCTGGCACAAAAAGTATCTCGGCATGTTTTTCGATCAGTATTGTGCCAAAGTCAGACCATTTTGAAAGTTTTCAAAATATACATTTGTTGCTTATGGCTTGCTCTTTCATTTAATACCTCGCTTGTAAAAAAGCGTGCAGAAATGTCTGAGATAGAACGCCCGAAGACGCAAACCCCCAAAACCAAAAGTTGCAGTTTTTTGTTTGTCAATGGGCATGCAGCGTACGGACACGAACACGCGGACCACAATCAATATTGCAAGTAGGCTTTCTCGATATTCAGTCGGAAACCTCTTTGTGTAAAATCATAACACACGTATTATTGCGTTGTACCACACAGTGACCATTGAAAAATCCAAAAACTGCAACTTTTGGTTTGGGGGGTTTGCGTCTTTCGGGCACTCTATCTCAGCCATTTTTGCACGCTTTTTTACAAGCGAGGGTGTAAAGGAAAGAGCAAGCATAATAAGCAACAAAATGTATATTTCGAAATGGTCGGACTTTGGCACAATACTGATCGCAAAACATCCGAGGATACTGTTTTGGCCAGTGTATAGATATATATTATATCGTATAACATGGCGATACAGCCAATACATCCAAACATTAGTGCAGGGTAACTGACCATCACGATTTTGGCCCTTGACAATGGCTAGCGGTCAAGCGAGGATCATCTCCTTTTCATTACAACACTGACTCAAGACGCTTGGACACAACACAATCGTGATGTTGAACACAACTACTTGGTCCACTGCATTATGATATATCACTGACCAGATACCCCATGCTCCAGCCGGTGAACAATTTACGATTTTGTTCAAGAGTTTTTATCATCCAACAAGAAATTTCTAGAAAATGAGAAGTGTAAAGGGGGATACATTGATCACGAAAACAACCCTATTTTTTAAAAAAGCAAAGGCTATAATAAATTCCCTTTTGCGTAAAAAAGCATTTGGTCGGAACGCACAACAGATGATGATCGGAAGCTTTCCGGCAGGCGGGTCAAACTCACAATTTATTTGAAACGTATGGATGAAAATAGCGTAAAGCAAACTTCCCGTCACCATGAAATCTGTATGATAGAACTTTTGGAAATTTTCCAAACAGTGCGTTAACGGAACTAGTGATAAAATAATTGTTACCCTTTTTGATGCAACGTTTGCTAACAACACTATCCTAACTATCCAATCAAATACGTACGGCGTCGCAAACCTATTGAATACGTGACAGCTAACTGGTTCCCTTATCTGTCTCCAATCTCATCGGGATTCTCGTATCGAATTCAATCTGAACCCAGTTCGAACCAAAAGACATCCGCGTTAAATCCTTTGAAAGAAAAAAGCAACTTCATCACCTGGACCCGATGGGTTAATGTACGGCGTTCTTCGCAAATTACCATCAACGCATCACTTTCTTGCTACCCTTTTTACTAAACTTTTGATTACCGGAACCCTCCATAATCGGGTCTAAAGCGTTGTGACCCTTATTTCACAAAGTGGGGACAACTAAAACTAACAACCCGGATAACTTTCGTATATTTCACTACCATCCTGCGTAGAAATTTGTTCCATCAGATTTTTATCGATGGCGCATTGCTGAATATATGCTCCGTAAACCAATTTTTATGGACCCCTGACACCCAAAAAGCTTTCCTGAAAGGAAATTAATGGGTTGTGAACATACCTTTGTTATGAATTAGCTTTTAGCGAATGCAATAAACAAAATAGAACACTCCTGTTACTTTTCTTTTGATGATGTTGGCCGATCTTTGGGTCCGGTCGAACATAATTTAATTAATGAATACAATGAAACGCAATAATATTCCTGATTCAATGGCAAGTTATCCAAAATCTCTATTCTAACTCCAGGGCGAAATTAAAGGTCCCGGTTGGCGCTCCAGCCCCTTTCATTTTCGCGTCGTGGGTTTTCAAGGTGATCCATTGTCACCCAATTCTATTTTTAGCTGTCTTCGATCCTATCATTCAACACCTCAAACTTAAAGAAGATACTCAATGGGTATACTTGGGAAGGGAAGCATTACAACATTACAGGACCATTTGCCGACGACTTTTGTCTCATTACCCTGATAAAAGAAAAACCTCAAAACTATGATGAATTTTGGATATTATCGTTCCATGAATTTGACTCTAACCTGTTAAGTTAAAACTATGTCTATTCTTAGTGGTCGCTCCGATACTTCACGTTTGTGATTGGTGACATTCCTGATCTCTGCAAGATTGCCCGAAAAATTTCTGGGTAGTATAATTACTTTTAGGGGTAAAATCAGAGAAACTTGATAATTCAAGATAACTTATGTGTTTTATCGTAATATTGAGTCATCACACATTAGAAATGAATTCAAACTGCGTATTTACTCTGATAGCAGGCTCCTTTCGTGAGATTCTGCTCACGGCGGTTCCGATTTAGTGATACCCACTTCAACAGTTGGACTTTCATACAAGTAACGCCATTAAAAAATGGCTTGGCCTCGCAATTACCGGTGCCACTCCTGCTTTGAAACTCCATAGCCCCGAGGGGCTAGGCCTCCAAGACTTCTGATATATATTTAGAATCTCATAGCTTACATACGCACGCTGTATGGTTAAAGCAGATACGCGTGTCGTTCATGCTCTTAGTGTACACTTGAGCGTGAATCTCAATGGAGTCGTAAAATGAGCAAAAAAGATCGAGGCAATGGTCTCAAACCTTTACCGCTGCTTCCTCCACACTGATAACCAATCCTGGCAAAAACTTAAATCTGCAAATTACAATATCATTTATAGGACCGCGGCTGAAATTTGGCAAAATTATATTCGCCCTCTCCTTCACAGGGTACTACTAAGCTTATGATCTCCTTCATATGACCTGACATGGAGGTTCGCTTATCTACAATCTTCCGAGAGGGGTGCTAAGTTTTGCTGTCCGTTCCTCCATCGACTATTTGCCCACACTGAGCAACCTCCATAATTGGGGTAAAAGACTACTGTAAATTGTAAATAGTTGTAATAAGGAGACGCTCAATCACGTCCTCAACTCAGGCCTGTTTCTCTTGACAGGGCCGCCTAACTTGGCGTCATAAACAATTTGAATCATATTATAAAACATCCAAATCCGCAGCGGAGTTCTGCCACTATAATGCTGACATGCCAGGCCCATTAAACAGGTGGCGGGTCTATCCCCCCTAACATTTGGGTCACTAATTTAAAGCCGATATGGTTTTTTGGCAAGATGATTGCGTTTCCCATTCAGATAATCGAGCTCACTGTTCCTTTCGAAACTAAATATTGGGATAAAGCTCATGAACGTAAAGAATCAAAGTACACCCACCTTACCACAAACTATCTTAATGAAAAGGGCTATGCGTGTCACTTGTTGCTGTATTGAAATTGGTAGCCGTGGTCTTATTTCACCTTACACGAGCAACGTCTGAAATCCATTTTCAAAATTAGCAAGAGGCAAGTGAAGACCCTGATAAAGGATCTGAGCCATCTTGCTATCATTCGAGCCCGATACCATTGAACGCGCGGCTCATAGCCCTTCGTGCGGAAAATTGCCCCTACATAAATGTTGAAGTTCCATTCTCATAACCCAGGTATTTATATAACCATGTATTTTATTTTATATCCAATGTGGGTGTGTGGGTTGCGAGGGTATGTGCGGTGCATGGCTGTGTTGGTGTGTGCTCGCGGGAGTGTGTGAAGTTGTGGTGTGTGCTCGCGTGAGGGGGTGTGGTGTGTGTGTGCATGTATTTATGTGTGTGTGCATGTGTGTTCGTGTGTGTTTGTGTGTGTTGTTTTATGCTTGTAAATATTAATTGTGGATCGTCTATTACCCTGCTGTGTTGGGATTTCACAAACGTTGTCCTGGGTTTTGTACATTCTTGGTGTTTTATGAATAAAGAATGATTGAATAATATATATATATATATATATATATATAGAATATATATATATATATAATATAATATATTATATATATATATATAGTAGTAGCCAAAGATGCGCGAAAAGAAAACATGTGTGGAAATTGAAGTAGGATCTCCAAGAGATACAAAGCTGAAGGTAAATTGTATACTTGGAACGAAGTACAGCTTAACTATTTCGCCAAGCTTTCGCTCTGTACCCCAGAGCTTCCTCAAGCACAAAAGTCCAAATTGGACAAGGTAGTTTTTGGAATGAGGTGCCAAGGCTGGTACTGTTGCTAGATCTGATTCTTTGAAATATTCTATCAAAAGCAATCGCAACGCGTTCCCCTTGTGACCACCTTTCACCCCAATTTGCCTCCCTTGCAGAAAAATATCCACAAGCACTGGCCCATTATTGAATCCCATAGTAGGCTCAGAAATGTTTGTCCTGAGCCATCGGTATCTCTTATAAGCTTCTCCTTATCTTAAAGATATTCTTGTCCGGGCGGAAGTCAACCGTAACAGATCTCTGTGGGGACGGGTCCGATTTGATGAAGCTGGGTGGTAAACGGTTTGTGCGAACAAAACATGTTAAAACTGTGCCCATGTTCAAAATCACGGGACACTGTCATACCAGTACGTTACTAAAATGTCATATGAGATCCGTCAACCAACCTTTGTAGGTCTACTAAATGCAATTTTATTTGATGGTTGTAGAATGATGCGGCATGGCAACTACGTCGGTGGCGACCGGAAAGACATCAAGACAGAGAATGAACAATCATGGTTCTACCATCCGACATATCGCAGTATCTGACAAACCGGTTGCGGTTCATTTTTCCACCAATTCATTCTGAAAAAGACTTAATTGACGATTATCGAGAGTTGGGCAACCAGGCTAAATTCCGTCGTTTCACCGCGAAGGTTTTTGGATTGAATTCGCCCCAAACTAACCAAACCTCAAGGGGCTCAATATTCCACCTAAACCTAGTTCCCTTTTCTGTATGTGTCATATCGGCCCCATCTGTTTCGAGTGTTACTTAGTTGACCATAGTCATTCTTTATTTGTCATTGTTTACACTATCGCTTATATTTTGTCCTTGTTAGCTTTTTTATTTTTAACAATTTTTTTCACTGCCTGAGAAGCTTATGGTGTACAGAGCGAAGCTGCGAAGTAGTCAGCTGTACTTCGTCATATATAGAGATATATACAAAAATAAAACGTTTAGCGGCGGAGGAAAATCTTCTTATTTCTGTATTCAGCCTGCTCTTAACATGTGCATTTAATTTGGATTTACTTTGTAGTCAATGTATAGCTAACACATGTATAAAGTTATATGCGTATTTCACTATCAGGTAACTTATGACGGTTGTATCAGGGCTTACGCATAAACGTTCCCCCCCCTTTTTTCGTACGCACACCAACGCAAATTGACAGTTTCGCGTCTTTACATTGTTCCTTTTTTGTAATAAAAGGAGACACTTGCACATGGATATATATAAAGTGAAAAACTGCAGTTGTGCAAGAAAAAATCCGTGGACTGTCTTTCTGTTCTCATTATACTTATCTATCTATATATATATATATATATAGATATATACCCCGTCATTAGGGTTTACATTGGTTATGATTATATTTTAAGGTAAATAATAGTTATAAATTAGAAGTTCAACATTAATGTTCATGCAGTGTTATTTCATTTCTCATAATGTTGTGTCACTCCTTTAGCAAGTCCAAAAGTTATGAGTGTACCTTTAAGACGCAAGGAAGAAGTATGATATCGAAGACAACATGGACCGCTCGCATGAATGTCACCCGTGATCGTACATCACATCATCTTCACACATTAGTTACTGCATTAGGCTTGCATTTGAGTACTGTGATCAGGACCAAAGGGATGATCGAAGTGTGTTAACATTAGAGTATGAGGCCCCGCTCTGGTCCCGTCAGACGTGGCGCCAGGCTAGGGCCAATTGCGACACCACCTGTGTGCGGGCCTAACTGCAGAGGGTCGGCCCGACGGATTTTTTATATTGTTTCCCGCAGACGATTCGGGCTTAGGAATATTGGCCTGGGGATCGTGTCAATAGCCTTTTCGCATTGTTCGTACGGATGATCGGTTGGGAGGGAGCACTTCACTGTGTACATCTTAGGACCAAGTAAAAGGTTTCTAAAAACACCCTTTTTTGTTTTTTTTTCGCGGGCATTTGTTTTAAATTGGCTTTTAAGCGCATTTTTTTTTTTTTTTTTTTTTTAATTTTATTATTTTGTTTATTTTAGGGAAAAAAAGGAGAATGTGGGCCAAAAAGAAATGGAAATGAAAAAAAAAAAAAAACGCATTGCATTACCATTTTCTAAGGAGCACCAGTGTTAGGGGCTGACACCTCACAGCATACGCCTATCAGGTCCATAGCCATTCACTTTCTCACAACCGACGGTCGGGTCAATAGCCATTTCGGGGGGGCGAGGCTATTGACTCCACCATCGGGTCTATAGCCCACTTCCTAAAGAAAATTATTCAAAGTGGAACGTCCAGATTCGTCCTTCAGACGCGTAGCGTAACAGGCAGGGGGAAGGGTGCATTTGAAACAACCGGAAGTCTTGTGGAAAGACAGAAAGAAAGAAGAGATCACTCAAATACATGGACAAGACTAGCCGTTTGCAAAGCTTGCAGTACAAGCGGATCACGGACTTTAATGTGCTATGTTAAATAGTGAACAGCAGCAAAGGTAAATGTAAAAATTATCCAGTACGCTACCAGAAAATGTTAACTAGAAAACATTGAAATCATTGATCCATGGCAACTCACAGACATCAACCGCCATGCTACACTTTTTCTGAATCCTATGAAGGAAGGAATACATTGGGAGGGCTAATGCAACAATAATTCAATTTGACTTGGACCACCTGTACAAACTTCAATGGCGCCCTCAGGTGAAAATATGACACCGACAATTTAACAACAAGTTGAGTGATTCTGGGTGATTAACCCTATAAAACTGAAAAAATCAATTTTAGCCAATAACATGAAGTAGACAACCGCCCCCTGATTATAACAGTAACGACAAGAAATAGCGGGACAGAAAGTGTTAAGGTTCTGAACAGAGATATCGAATGAGTAATGCACAGTTCTAACAACGGCGTGAAATTGAACTAAGAAAGGAGAGTTAGAGGAGGAAGAATCGGAGATACAAAGACAAAGGAACAAACGAGCTGCTAAGGGCAAACAACAATTGAAACAAGGAATTGGAAATGTGGATGCAATGGTGGATGCGAATTTTAAAAAACCTGCAAACGCAATTTCACAAGTGCTCCTTGATGTAAATTCAGATTGAAGAGAGCATCGGCACATCAAGCAAAAGTGTGGTGAGAGCCATATTTTCTATTCAAACGGACAAGAAGCAATTAAACAAGGCTCTAGCAAGGTCACGTCTTCGACAACATACACCCCACGTGATGCATGGATACACCGGCACTCAATAAATTGCAAAGACCCCAAGCACAGTGCACAAAGACCCTCCCAACCAAATGCATGGAAATAGCTAGCACCTACTGAAACACAAAGAGGCATAAGGCAGACCTCACGAAATGCATGGAGACAACCATTTTCAATGAACGCGAATTTTGGTACGCCGTCAAGTACAATGTTTGAGTGCTTACTATTCATGGGTAAGAGCGCCTTATGTATCGGTGTGGAACGCTCCATGTTGCAATGGTAAAAATGGTTGTAAATGGTTGGTCAAGAAGGATTGAAAATGGTAAAGAGATCAAACAAAATTATTTCTCAAGACACTTAATTGAAACGCAACTCTTGAACAGATATTAGCATGTGATGCACTTCAGGGTGAACGTGGATGGTACAATCGTACATAGAGCTCACATTCCGTAAGCAAGCAAGAATTACAAAAGCGGAGCACTTGCCATCAATAGAACTACCAGATTTAGTGGACTACATGACTGCCTACCTAAAGTTACAATTATGGCTAGTATGAATGTACCAGCTGTGACCACCCACTACTGGAGACAAGACCGGAAGGATAGGCAACCATATGCCGTGAGGATACCACTTGGTTGGTTAGGTTATGGTCTTCCAGGGAGAGGCGTGACGTTACTTCAGATAACTTTTGTTAGATTAGCTCCATGACCAGCGTACAGAAGGCCAGTGAAAGAATGGAGGCTCAGCTTAAGACAAACTGAATCTGAAATTCAAGAAATGCCTCAGTGTAAACTCTGCATTGCCATCGTAGGAAGATAAGCAGTTATGAAGAACAAGATCGAACAGTGTTGAAGAATGGCCCCATTATGAGGCACCGCGCCATTTAAAATGACCGCAAGCCACCAGTTTGCTGAACATTTGCGACGACGACTGAACAAGAATGAAAACCTTCGCCAGAAGTAATCAAGAATTTATGGAAAAGTTGGAAACCAGAGATGCTCTCAAAAGGTGGCGAAAGCGGAGCTTAACAGAAAGGATGGAACATATGTGGGAAAGTCCGACATCATACTGTTCAGTGTCCCAGAAGTCATCTGTAAGAGTCGTTTTTTGACTGTCCAGCTAGTTATAAAGGGATTTCGCTAAATAACGAGCTGCTTCAAGGGTCAGACATGACAAACCGTCTCGTGGAATAGGTTGAGATGGCGTAAGAAGGATGTAGCCATGAAGGCTGACAAAGAGGCCGTGTACTACAGGTGAATGGCAACCACCCAGAGAGCCATGCTACGTTACGCTTGTGACCAGGTGGAGATTTTACACAAGATCCCCAAGAGTATCGCATGAACGGCATGTGTTTGGGGCTATTTCATTTCCTAGGTGCGACAACTATGCATGAGAAGAAAATGTGCTGATGACAATGAAACTGTATTATGATAAGAAAATTGCAGACGCCATACGGAGGGACTTCTATGTTGGCGACTTTGTCAAATCCAGTGGCACATCAGAAAAAGAAGAAGCTGTTGCAGCTCGCTCTGGTGTAACAAAAGTTCTAGCCAAAGGCGGCTTCGACTTAACCATTTCTGATCCCTTTGGAAAAACAGGGCCAAAGGAAGGTCAAAGAATGACACTGATCGCCCAACCAGGCCCGTAGGCGGGAATTTATTTGGGGGTGGCGGATTTGCCTGAAGTGGACCTTTTTTCGACAACAATTTTTTTTTTCGGCTCGACCGTCGCCACCAAATTCTGAGTGGGGGGGGGAGGAAAAATATGAGACATCGACATTGACAAAACAGTATAATAATAGTAGTACTAATGCGTTATCCAGTAGTATTGACCAGTGCATTAACCCATAGTTATTCAGATATTCAGATCACCACAACACTTAAAACAGCAGATTTTAAACAAGCGGAAAAAATCAACATGACAAAGCGGACTTTCAACATGATAAAGCGGACCATGTCATTTGCCGCCACCCCCCCCCCCCCCCCCCCCCGGCTACGGCTCTGCGCCCAACAGAGAGAACTCTGGGTCTGCTGTGGGATGTTGAAGCAGACCAGCTAGGATTTGCGGTGAAGAAGGTGAACCAAACCCTACAAGACGGAACATCTTATCAGTAGTAAGCAACATATACAATCCAAATGGACCTACAATTCCTTATGTACTCAAGGTCAAACTCATCCTACAAGCTTTGTGTAAAGAAAAAAAAATGGGATCGGATGAGACCTTACCAGCACAGCAGGAACACAAATGGAAAGCATGGTTGTAAAACCTGCCCAAATCAGAAAAGGTAAGAATCAACAGGGCCTGAAAACCTAAGAAGTTTGGTCAAGTAGTTAACACCCAAATCCACTATTGTACTGACGCTAGTCAGCATGGCTATAGTACAGTCACTTACATCCGCCAGGTGAATAAAAGGAACAAGATTGAACTAACCATACCTAAGATGGAACTACCAGCAGCCACTTCCGCTGTGAAACCACACAACATGTTCAAGAAAGAGCTGGATATCGAGATCAACCAGTCCATCTTTTGGACAAACAGACTGAATTCTTGACAGCCTGAGCCACTGTGTTTTACCAAGCTCTCATCGTTGGATCTACCACAACGGCTCAGCTAACAAGAGAAATGTTGGCTTATGTTCTTGCCATTCTGGTCCGTTATGGGTCTGTTGGGCCTGCTTCTGGTGTCTTTATTTCAAATTCTTCCTGCTTCATTAGTCCATGTAGGCCTATTATCAGAGGTTTCTCTTTCTTTTTGTTTGTTTGCGTGTTTTTGATGTTTATTCTGTCTACAGAATCATAGATTTCCTTGGGAATTCAGCAAAGAAGTGTCTGGTCTGAATGTTTGGTTAATTTGGTTTGGTTTTGGTTTTAGCATTCTGTGTAATTTTGAGCGATTTGATGTCTGCTAATGAAAGTGAACCGACTGATTATTTTTTTGAAAAATACAAATTATTGCTGATCATAAAGACAATGATGATACTTTATTGACAATATGTAGTTCAAAGGGGAATTGTCAAATATGTTAAAGTAGGTTCAAGAGCCAATCAAAAACTCATCAATAAAAAAACAAATTGAGTATGTTACAAAATCATGTTTCCCGCAATCTTACAAATGTGACCAATGCAAATCGGACCAATCCGAATTTGTACTCTTCTTTTTGACGAAGCATATATTTTGTTCTACATATCGCATTGAAATGAAATAAACGGCAAATAAAAGCTTATTTATTTGGCTTTAAGAGCATACCAAACAAAGATCCATGCATACTTTAGTTTTATACAAAATACCTGTGTCTCGAGTGTTAACATATTTTTGGGACAGCCTGTAGGAAGCAAGATTGTAAACCTGTTGATGAAGAATGGACTTTGTAATTCCTATGTCAAAACACATCAGGTGTAGGATGTGGGATTTTTCCGAACGTGTTCCAGCGAACGAAAATGATTGCGAAATTTCAACTTGTCTTTGTATGGTTTGTTGCATCATGGGAAATTTGCAAAGGACAATCTGTTGCAAGTCATTTTTCCTTGCCAGTTGACAAGAAATTTCAGCGAGTGTAGACCTCTCAAAGAGAAGGTGGAGAACTTGTAACAGTTTAGTTATAAAACTTTATGTTGTTTATTACAATTCTGGAAAGTCGCTAGAATTGTCAGAGCTGCACAAATTTGTGCCTTTTGAAAAACAAGGTTTAACATTAGAATACCAGCAGGATTTTGTCTTGGCCAGTGCTGCCTCTACAAAGAGTTCACCTTTAACCCACTGAGTACCTGTATGGATATTAAGCTGCAGTTATGCTTCCAGTATTTCTCCAAGTCTACGAGTTTACAAATTAATCGGCCGGTCTAGACTAAAAAGACTTTTGCGGTAACACGAAACATACTTTGAGTTGTACCCGCAAGAATTGTGTCGCCAAGATTTATTTGAACAGACCCTGGTGCCACCCACAAGCAACTTTTAAAACTTTATAATTCATGAGATGTTGTGTGTTTAATTTGATTAGGTAAGAAATATAATAATGTTGTGCATTGTTAATATTTTGAGTATTTTGTGATTGACTCAGATAAGATTTCATTTATGTATTAAAATAATTGTTTTGAATTTACATCTTGGTCAAGTCAATCTTCTGACAAATAGTCATTGTGAATTTTGTTTTATGAACCACGGGAGGTTGCTTTTCTGACCTTGGGTAGGTCCCGTAACACTCTATTTTGTAAAAAGCTATTCACATGCAGATCAACCAAATAATTTAGTCATTTGGCTTTTAACTGTACCAAAGTGCATGTTTATTTTGTTCAGAAAGGAATATTTTTAAATTGGCATGCAGGCTTCGACATGCCAATTTAAAATTAGCTTCATTTTAGTTTTTTTTAAAACTATAGCAACACAGAGAACTTATTTTGATAGAAAGTAATTTGTTTGTGCATCTACCCTTAAGGTAGCTGACAATTTTGGTCTAAAGTTTTCCAATATTAAAGTAGGGCCAAGTTGTGATTACATTATTGATAATCATATCATTCTATTGCATTTCATAGTTGAGTGGTTTTGTTGTGGCATCCTATACAGTTTTATAACATACCGTAGTACACTACCCTCAACATAGCATTGCCATTGAACTTTTGATTTGCGATTGTATTGAAATAAATAATCATATTTGACATTTCAAACTTGCTACATTTTGCCTGTGAAAGCTCTATAAAGACTTTAAAGTATTTTGTGAGAAGACCATGAGAACGCTTGCGATTTATACAATGAACACACGTGTGATACCCATAAAATGTGGTTTTTGCCATATTGGGAACATTTCAAATAAAAAAAAATAAGATAAAGATTACAAAACAAGCAGATTATGTTTACGTGTGCGGACTAACTGAGTGACACCTATCGTCTGTAATTAAGCATTAATTTACACCGTGGAATCTCGCAGGTGCAAGATTCAAATTTAATTTACAATTTCTGCAGTGCACCTTTTGTGCTTCTTGGACTTATTGATGTGAACAAATCTATTCTTGGCATTTTCAAGATTCCTGGTGGTGTGTAGTACCTAACACTTGATGTGTGAGTTCCATACATAGTAAGAAACAGGGACAGATGCCCTGTTGGACCACACTTGAGATCATGGGCAGTCTACTCCATGTTCCTCCTGATTAAAACTAAATGCATTCAGCTGAGTAAGCATTAGTGTGAGCCCCTTGTTTCCATACTCCACTGGACATCATGGACATACTTGATTGTTACACATAGAAAACTGTGTAGGACATTTCGCCGATTGAGGGGCTGCTCATTAAATGACGTTGCGTGACGTCAGAATATTTGAGAAACAGACAGGTTGTTGAATCATTGGAAATTTGTATTTACATGTGTAGAAGCTGCATAAATTTCCCCACATGTGCAATCGTAAGAATAGGTGTAGCAAATAAACCATTCTATCATTGATGGCTACTTTCCGCGTCAAAATCGGAATTATGAGTGAAGTTTCAGAGGATTTACTGCATCGTTCCGTATCCAGTTTTTCTCTCTTTGGCCTTTGATCGCTACAGTTTGACAAGTAATATTTCGAACTTATTTCCTTCTAATCATCTTTCAAACATTTTATCATAAGCCGACATTTTTTATGGCAAATCCTGAAGGTATAACCTTTATACTCGTACCATATTTTGACTTGCATTGGTTGTAATAAACTCGTGGCGTTTTCCATTATGCATAGATTCAACCCTTCGAAATTTTGACTGTTACTGCATGCCACCCTGGTTGAAGAAGCCCCGATCGGGAGATGTCTTACAGACGGCACGCTATATAGTGCTCATTAATTATGTTTGTAGCCTGAGTCCCCGGCCCTCATTCATAACTAACAAACATTGCGGATAAGTCCATACGTTTTCAATGACAATGACTGAAGGATTTAGCGGATTAGTGAACGAAATATCACATAGCTTCAACGGCGAAGTTTTCATAGTGTGTTAAGAATTTCACTATAATTATAGTTCAATCGGGGTGGGAATACGGAATGTTGTGTCCTAGTTTATGTTTCAGCTATTATGTTTTACTCCTTTAATGAGTCCAAAAGTCATGAATGTACCTTTTGTGGGTGAAAGAGAAGATAATATGGTCGCTCGCTTAAAGGTGCAACGAGAGATTTCAAGTCATCCATATTTTCCTGTGATATGTTTTGATTCCATATAGATTAGATGCTCAATAGATTTCCTACCTTTTCTTTGGGTTACATGAATAACTTAAATGAAAACAAAAGGTGGATTTATATATGTTTATATTTCATAGACAACATAGGCTAAAATTTGTATTTGCTCCTATACGAAATTAGAAATTTCACAATTGTTGTACAAGAAATAGTTCTCACCTTAATCCTTACAGATGGGGATATTTTTTGATAACGCTTTAAACCAGTGCCAAAATCATATTTTTCCATTTTTTCGGGACACCTGTTTTAAAATCTCTCGTGTCACCCGGCATCGTACATCGTCTTCGCCAACAGTTTGCTGGATTTAGAATTATCTGTGGTCAAAGATCTTATGGTCTAAGATGTGTAAGATGTTACGGTATCAAAGAACGTATTCAAAGTTGAATTAACGCAACAGATCGTCCCTTAGAAGTGTTTTTACTTAGGCGGTCAAGCCCACGTTTAGTATACAATGTGTGAAGAAGCCCTGTGAACATCAAAATTCATCTTGCAATTACTTTCATTAGTGCAGTGGAGGAGTTAGCAATTATATATCATATGGTATCCACTTGAACACGATGTAGTATCGTCTGTGATCTCTACACATTTCAAATTTTAACCAACACCACGCAAGCTGTTTGTCTCCAACTCCACCTTACATTTATTATTTTGATAGGAGTTTCTTTATGAAAGTTTAATACAGGGTTACAACGTTTAAATTACGAGCGGATTCCCAAGTTCCTTCTGGAGGAAGATACTCAAGACATTTGTTTTTGTAACATCCTTCTACAATTCTAGAGCAGGTTTCTGAACTAGGAGAAGGTCTGAAATAATAAAGATGACTGTCTTGTTTACCTCCTGAGAGCTTCTGAATTGCTAAGAGAGTTCAAATGAATCTTCGAACAATCACTTATCATTTGACCTAATATTTCACCTGATTTGGTCTACAGGAAAATCGAATTTATACGTATTGAGGAGGAGCTATTAGTGTTGAACGAAACACCAACACTATATATGTCATTTTTGTTTCACGAAGATGTTTTATTTCATTTCACTTTACAACATATACACTATTATATCATTTTTAGAAGAGGGGGGAAACCGGAGTACCCGGAGTAAACCTGCGAGGCCGGATATGGACTGGAAACCAAAGGCACATGAAATCACAGACCCGATCGAGTGTCGAACCTGGGATAACAGTGCGTTGCCAAAACCGCCGGAAGACCCACCTTCTCCCTTCTCACTTCGAGTGTATTGGTACAAAAAGTGGCTCAGGTAGACGAACACTGGTTATAAGAGGCTCGTTTGCAACACGGTATTCATGTGGCCAGGCTTACAGCGCCTCGCGCCTCTGATGAAAATTGACATCAGCTCAGCTTCTGTTTTCTTTGTCTACCTCGTAACATAATATTACAGGCCTAATTATCGAGAGGTCGAACTGCTGTTTTCTTGTAAACTACTGAGACTTAATTCCCCCAAACCAAGATAATTGATAACCGAGACTGACTTTCACAATTATCTTTGAGTAACTTGTCAATATTGTCTTTGTCGGAATCTGATATTCTTTCTAAATATACACTCTCTATTTCTGGATTGCTAACTAATCAGTAGAGTATTTCACGTTTGGCCATGACTTTTAATTTGGTGATGAATGCTCAAGATCGTTCCATTAGAACCCCCTGAATACTTGAGACCCGTACCCATGTTGTATTTGGAGAACCTACTTGGATAATCTATAATTACGCCCCTTGCAACCCCCACATTATTGTGCCTTTGGGACTTGGTCAGGAAAATACCCATTTAATGGAACATTTCTTTTTCTTCATAGATTATGAATCGTCAATCGATAGGCGCGTATATTCATAAATCAGTTTTTTATTTAGCGCTCAATCCCCGTAAACAAGCGCGGTTGACAATAATTACACCGCCTTCAAGAAATCGTCACAACCATTTCGTCGTAACCCTCAAATGTGTCATTTTCCACAAACGAAGTCTGGAAGAGCTGAATCAAAAGCCTTATTACACAAAGTCACACAGCAGCCGGCCACGTCCCGCTGTGCATGGATTACACCAACATCAGCTCATGCACTGCTGCCATTTTAAAACACGGATTTTACTTCGATTACCCAAGACAAAATCGAAGACCGTGTAGAAATTTTTGGTCTAAAATGTTCCTTTTATACCACCTGAAACTGTTAAGCAGAAAACTTCTAACCGGTCACATATTTTTGTTCTAAAACCTTATTATTAAACCCGGATATCAAATTTCCACGGACGGCTACTAAAGTCTGTTGAAGAAACTCTATTTGAACAATGACAGTCATAACAATAGCTCAGCAGGACGTTGTTGGCTGCTGTGCACAAAGTAGAAGAGAATTCCACAAACGGACATCCCGACATTGCTCCCGAGTGTAAAATCTCGCATGGTAGAGTGCATTAAGAAAAACGTCATACACTCTACTAAGGTAAGTTTAAAGAAATATGTCATGATTCTGAATATTTGGAAAATTGGTACGGATGGAAATCTTAAGTAACGTAGAGTACATATAAATCAAATAATTTGAAGAATTGTCCCACATTTTTTGAGTATTTTGCCCTTTTAATTTCCCGCCCAATAGCTTACTCGAAAACGATTCCGACATCCACATCGCAGGCAAATGGTGGTGTCAAAGTGATGACCATCCATAATTTACGTCGTTGTGACCATCATATCGCAGTGTTGCCACTTCAATAATAATACACAACGAAGAAACAAAATAGTCATTCTTTTTAACTTTTTTTTCTAATTTTATTATTACTTTCATTAATCCATCAATATACAGTGTCAGCAATAACAATTCGAGTCAACACGATGTTTTGGTCATCACTTTGACGTCACGAGTTGGGCGCTTTTGCTCAATGAAGCCGTGGCGAAAAATCCGCCCGTTTCTTCGTATGTCAAAAAAGCAAAAATTAAAATGCTCTATTTTGTTAATTTACATCAAATTGGTATTATTTTTTCGGGAATTCGTGATGTATGTACATATATTTATGAATGTAAGTCAAACTGAGCTTGACAAAAATCTTGACATATTTCCTTTAACGTTTTATATTTACAGGCCAACTTCGTGCGTACCCGTAAATACTTGGAAATGCGAGTGCGTACCCGCAAACACTTGCGAACTTGATAGGGTACACACTTGTGCACTTTGTAAACTTTGTGAAGTTTCGGAAATAGTCTTGAACAACAATGCCTCACAAACAGAAAATCTGACCTTGCAAGACATGATTGACCTATATCTGACGTTCTTATAGGATATCCGTATATTTTTGACCAGGCCCGTACGCGGTCGCACCCCCCCCCCCCCCCCATTCCACAAAAGGGGAAAAAGGTCCACTTTTTGCTGAATGTTTTGATAAAAAGGTCCAACATTTAGGGAAATTTTGACAATAAAGTCCACTTTTTGGTGATTAAATTTTCAAAAAGTCCAAAAAAGGACCATTTTAGGGGGAGTTAGGTCCACTTTTAGCAAAAAGGTCCACCTTTTCAAAGTCCGAACCCCCCTCCAAAAAATCCTGGGTACGGCCTGTTTTGGGCCAAATTTGAATTCTATCACTATCACTACCGAAAAAGTGAGCTGAGAATTAAAAGGTTTTTGTGAGGCAATATTTTTGAAATTTACATTTGCTAAGCTTTAAAATGATATATTTATATGTTAAGGTTTTCAATGTAAATTTGTTTAAAGGTTCCATTTCCTGTAAAATTTTCATTTATTTTATATTGTTTTTTGTGAACTTAAAACGTCCATATCTCAAAATGACCAAATTGTCAGTTAGAACCTTGTAAATCTCAGCTCACGGAATGCTGCGATCGCGAGCACGAAGAACCAAAGCAAGGGCACAAGATCCTCTAGTGTTTATCTATACTGGCTGATTAAAAAAAGTTTACTCATTTTCATTGTTGTTTAGTAAAAAAATCTGTAAGGAATTCCTTGTAAACTAATACATCATTAGAAAGAGCAGTGCCTGAATGTCTAAATTTAAAAAAATTGAATTTGCTCGTAATAAAACCCGAGTTATACTAATTTGAATAAAACTACCCATTTTCATGACTGTACACACTTGGGTAACTTCCATCAGTTTCTATTTACACCAAATCAATAATACGTAAACAAGAAAGCCTCCATTGGTTTGCAACTTTCAATGTCAAAGTGAAAGTTTTTTCTTTAATACTCAAAATCCATCAATCAAGAGCATAATTTTAAATTCTGACAATTTTAAATGACATAAAGTTTTGAATCTCCCGAGTCTCTAGAACTGTTTCCTCTTGGTAGAGTTCTTTTAGAAGAAACACATCATTGCATGTTTTGCAGTTCTTGAACAAACAATTGCAGAAACAGTTTGCGATGAGAAATGGTTATATTGTACTGCTTGATGAATGGGAAAATGAACTTAATTATTATAAAAGCCAAACTGTAATTTTGACAATAAAAGTTGCGAACCAATGGATCTGTCTTGTTCGTGCTTTATTGATTTGGCGTAAATAGAAACTGATGCAAGGTACCCAGGTGTGTATCAGGAAAATGGGTAATTTTATTCAAATGAGCATAACCTGGGTTTGGCATGTGCAAATTAAATTTAGACCTTCGGAAATTGCTCTTTGCAATGATATATTACTTTATAGTGACTTCCTTTTAGACTTGTTACTAAACCATGAAAAAAATGAAAAAACTTCTTTTTGAATCAGCCGTATATTAACAATTTTGTTAAGTGCGTAAAATAAGTAAATGATTGGTAAATAACAAAATCAGTACGACTTTACAATTTTGTTAAAGGTTTAAATTATTTAATGGTAATGACTGCATCCCAGTCAAAGTTCAACAAAATTTTTCCGTCTTTCCGCTCTGAACATACGGACCCACAAAGACTCTCCAGCAATTGGTCGCGTACCTCTCTGCTGGCGTTCTTATAATAATCAGGCGTTTGCAACATGAAGTCTACGATGAGTTCGCCGTTCTCGTTTAGATCAGCTTTGTCCTTGAAGCAGTTTGTGATGTCTAATGGCGATTCCTGCTTGTAGCTGGTAACCATACCCTTATCCAATCCCGATAAAGCATCACGGACGTTCCCGGAATTGATATAATGGAAATGCTGGTTGGACTCTTCTTCACGAACAAAACGATTCCATAAATTTTGATTGCCGCTCATATCTGGGGAGGAAAACACATTTTGAAAGCGATTGTTACTTTGTTGCTATTGAGAAAAATAGTATGAAAGAATGAGTTCTTCAAGTGTTTTAATCAAACATCTAGCGTGTATCACCTGAGTTCAGGATGACAAGAAGTATTCCGCCATCTACTAGATGATCATACATCCATCTTAAAGAATCCCGCCAGTCATGAAGATAGTACAGAGAGTGAATGGCACTAATGAGATGGAATTTGGACGTCTCCTCGCTTCCCACGTGATTCTCACGAAATTCTTCTAATCCCTTCTTCTGCCAATCGAAAGTAACACCTTCAAGTTCAGCGGCCATCTTCTTAGCCCGGTCTTGGTATTGAGTCATTTGATCCTCTGCTGGCTCCACCACACAATTGTTTATTTTAGGAAAGCGCGTTAGAAGTTTGCTCATCATTTTTGTATCCATTTCTCCTGTTACGAAAAAGGGAAACAAAATGTATTCCAATTGGATTAATGCAATCAGATTGGATTGGGTGTCCTATAGTTCGGATGGGGCCTCATTGAAGACCACATTATGGGCGTGAAGTTGCGTACTAATGCAATTTTATTACTGAAAGTAATAGACCAACATATAATAGACTATCGTGTTCCACATAGTCACCATTGGGCAATTTGCGTTATTGAGGTCACAGGTCACATAAGGGGATAACAAATTTCCATAATGCATCAAGAAAGTTATGAAATATCACAAATTTTTCATGAAGTCCAAAGAAGTGAAAAAAATCAATGGTGACGTGGCTATGCAATGGCTAAATAACGATGTATAGGTCAAAGTAGGTCAAATGATATTTTTTTGTTATAGTTTGTCATATCTAAGATGTTACCTTGAGGTAAAAATATGGCTGAAATATAACCCTAAAAGGCCCTATATCTCATACAGCAACTCGATGGTAGTCCAATGTTGGGCTAATAGTTATGTCTCATTGGCCCTGTATTGACTTTTATATCGGAAAGATATATTTCTCATTGGCAATTGGCAATATTGGAGCGATGAATAATTATTAACATTGGTTATAATCAATATTATTACCAATGTTGTACCCGTGTGAAAGTAGATATAGTCCGCCAGGAGCCATAGTCCGTGAAACTAATGTTGCGTGAAGAGTGAATGAATCGAGTGCCCTATTCTTTACCGTTGTAGGTGGACTATGAGTCCGGCGGACCTTAAAAGCTTCTACACCGGTACTATGCCAATATTGGCCCTATGTTCTTTTATAACAATTATTTGAATCTATTTTTTCAAGCTGTTTGATAATTAGAGCTTGTCAAATGGTCAAAACCGGTATTATATAGTATAATGTGATTTAAATAATGTGTTCTGTTTAAAACAATCATCGTTGAGACATTTTATTGTAATTTTTATATGTATTTGACTGATTTCTCACCCTCCTTTTTTTAAACAATCAATTAATTTTAAATCAATATTGGTCCAATGTTATCCCAATCATTGACTCTATAGGTTATACCCCCACTAACTCACTTATACACAGTAGTCTATGGAAAAAATGGCAATTTTGAGCATGTTTCTTTCACATTTAAAACTCTCATAGGGGAAATACAACAATATCACACCAAAGTACAAGTTAAAATCACCAAATAACCAAAGTTTGGACATACATGTATGGTGACCAGAATCATTACGAATCGACAGAGTCGCAGTATGTCAGACCTACCAGCGCAAGATTTTTATAGTCGCTGCGGCTAGAAGTGGGCAAATCGATGTGAAATTGATGAGCGCGGAGTAAATTGCCTCAAATTTACTGTCCAAATGCCACTTAGTTTGAGAAAACATACCATGAATTTCCATCAATTTTTAATATAACTCGTGCGTTTTCAGACATTTTAAAGCAGTTTTTCAGATGCCATGCAAGAAAGTAAACACAAAATCAAAAGTAAGTTCCTCCCAAAAGAACCTACTATAATTTCCAGGATATCCGTTTTTTAAAGATATTCGGAGACACCAGAAATGCAATTCCAATGAAAAATCACGTTTTAGTTTTACGTATAAACCATGTCTAAACGTGTTAAATTGCATGACAAAAAACAACACTGGCAATGTTGCGATTTGATTTTAAATAAGGTGCTTTCAAGTTGTCACGTGACCTCTTTATTGCAATTTTAAATTTCCCGTTTCAACGGTGAAAAACGGGGTCCCCATCTTTTATTGACACTCTCTCATTTCCGCGGCGGGTCCATACCACCACTCCGATTTCCCCCTAACCTTTCACAGTAGACACTAACAAACCCGGAAGGAAGGAAATTTGCGACATTTTGCAAGCCGCTGGGGACGTTCATGCGCTGTAATTCCTTCTGGAAGTACACTCGGCAAATTATCAGTAGCCAGTGATTAAAGCGACAATGCCAGGCCAATATCATTGCGCTTCACATATATAATACATTTTTTTATTTTGAAATGAAATGTCTTTCAGTCAGAAAAATGACACTAATTATTGATATCAAAGTAAACGTTCGTTTTTTATAATATCTTACGTATGATTGCAGCCATTTTGATCGCCCACGAGAAACATTGCAATCATGATGGTATATAGTAAATAGTGTGTCTTGAAATAAGAGTCCAGTGTGGGAAACGACTAGTGTGAATGCCATAACCAACCTTTTCAGCTATATTCTGTCCAAGAATTCGCCAAAGTTTTTAATCGATCGTTACGCTTTTAACGGACACAATCTCGACCAGGAGTACCCTAGGACATTCCTTAGACACATGTTTTTATCTATTGATACAATGTTACAACGTCACGATGGCCGAGCGACGTCACCAATGCCGAACATGGCGACCTCCATGGGCAACATTTAATTACGTTTAATTCTGCTAATAAGGCAATCTATATTGCAGTAGATATTATTTCTTTCAGACCGCAAAGACATCTTTTATAACATACTTAAATTAAAAATTAGCCTGTTAGTACACTTTAACCACCATATTTAGGGATCATGACATCAAATTAAACGTTTTCGCACTACTTGATTCTGGGAAACAGCATCCCTGTGTGTCTCCTTGAGAGGATGATCCTGGCCCGGCTGGAGCCCGTCGTCGATCCCCATCTGCCTGACGAACAAGCAGGATTTCGCCGTGGCCGGAGCACAGTCCATCAGATTGTAAAACTCACAAATGATATTGAGGAAAGCTTTGAAAAGCGCCGTAAGGCAGGCGTCATCTTGGTGGACCTTACTGCAGCATACGACACCGTGTGGCACCAGGGCCTGACACTCAAGCTTCTCAGGACCATCCCGGATCGTCACCTTGTACAGTTCATATGTAACATGCTTGCAAACCGGAGCTTTATTCTCAAGACCAGTGATGGACAGAGTAGTCGCCTGCGTCGTCTGAGGAACGGAGTACCACAAGCATCTGTACTGGCTCCTATGCTGTTCAACTTGTATATCAGCGACTTACCTCAAACAACATCTAGACAATATGGCTACGCCGACGATCTTGCCCTCCTCCACTCGTACAGCAGCTGGACAGAAGTAGAAAGCACACTTACTACAGACATGGCCCTACTTGCAGCATATCTCAAGACATGGAGACTGAAGCTGAGCGAACCCAAGACCACCGCTACTGCCTTCCACCTCAACACCAAAGAAGCTCATCGCCAGCTTCAAATCAACCTCAATGGAACGCCTCTGCCATACAATCCTACACCAACCTACTTGGGAGTGAAGCTTGACCGGGCAACTTACCTACACGGCAGCCAGAACATCGAAGTCCGTATGCGCAAGGATATTCGAGGAATAAACCTTCCTGTGCCGACTTGCTGGCTCTTCATGGGGTGCCCAGCCCAACGACGATATCGCACCATGCCCTTGGCTCTCTGGTTACAGCACTGCTGATATGCCGCCCCAGCATGGTGCAAACAGCTCTCACACAAAGAAGCTGGACACAGTAATCAACGAGAACCTTGAGACCATCACGACTGCCTCCGTCCTACTCCATAGAAAATTCCTACCAGGCTTTCAGCATTGCACCGGCAGTATTCGGAGAGAAACACAACACACGCATAAACTAGTGAACAAGAGCCCTGCTGGACACAAGCACCTGCGAATAACACGGGTCAAAGAATCCCACCAACTCGGTAGACAGAGACTGCGCTCGCCGACCTTTCTGCCGACACGCTGCTAAACTCTCCAGTGCCCCTTTCAAATCCTCAGACATGGAATACGCCTGGCTGAGATAACCAAGACCAGATCAACTCTCTATACAACATACGAAACTACCACTGGCAGCATTCTTCCCATGCAAGGAATGGGTCACCTTAACCGGATTCGCACAGGATTCGGTAGATTCAATAAACAAGTATGAACCCGAGGGGGGGGGGCTGCGGCCATCTCCGCCTGCCAATGTGGTTCTCCTCACAGACTGCGTGATCCACATTCTCAAATGAGTGCCCTACCGTTCGTCCACCGGTGGACACAGATTTCTCCAACCCCCACCAATCAACAGCGAGTTGGCTCCAACGCTTACAACATATCTAGCTGCTGCCTCATACGCAAGAAGAAGTATCTGTTGAAAATCACAATTTGATAAGGATTACGTAATATGTAGCAGAAAACTCCTGTTACAATTTTAAATCCATTTTTGAATACAAAATTCTTTTCTGCAGTGGCATATTTTTGGGCCAGTGTGTGTACATTGCAAAACTGAAGTGTTGAAAATTTGAATATTCAAGTTGGTGTCAAGCCTGTCGGTGTTAGTTTCTGGTTGTTGATGAAATTAAGATTTGTTGAAGTGCAAACGAGAGATTTCACCGTAACAGCCTGTCCCTAAAATGTGAATTCTGATTGTTTGCACTAATGTTAAGCTTTCTATTAAAATATCAAATGTGAAAAATGTAGCTGATTAACTTATTTCTTTGGTAACAAATTGTGAAATTTATAATTTCCTAATTGGAGCAAAATATAGGAAATTTCCTCATATGGTTTATATGAAATATGAGCATATTAAAAAATCACCATATTGGTTTTCACTTTTAAGACATTTTCTGCAAACCAATACACTGCAAAAAGATGTGTTTTAGAAAATCGTGGTGCAAATTAGGTGTTTAGAGATTTGACATGTTTAATTACTAAGCACTTGGCATCAAAAGTATAACACCTAATGTCAAATCCAAACATGTTAGATTTTAAAACATGTTAGATATAGGTGTTATATATTTAAACAGACATTTCAAAAAGTTAGAAAAACGGGTTGCAAAATAGTGTTAAAAGTTGCTTAATTTCTAGACCCTGTTTTTTTTGCAGTGTACGTTAAATCCGTTCAGAGACATGTAAACTGCTACTAAGGCACGAAATAAGAAAACTTGGTAGAATTATTTTTGGTAAAATACGTTTTGTATAGCATTTATTCATGTAATTATATTTGTTACTTTTATTCATCACTTTTCATCACTGTTTAGCCGTCACATGTAATTATGGCAGGTGCCACAACTTTCCACTTTATTACCATTGTACATTTATGTACCAGCATGTTTCTATTATAAAATTCCAGATGTGCGTGTGTAGTTGAGTGGGTGTGAGTGGGAGTGGGTTTGTTGTTAGTGTTTTTTTTTTTTTCCCTTGTTATGTCTCTTATTTCGGGATTTTTTTTTCGATATGATGAAAATGATGAAAGATGATACTACATTATGAACAGGCAAAAAAGACTAAAAAAAAAACCAGACCCCCAAACTGACAAGGCAAGGGCAACCTAAGGGGATCCACAAGGATACAACTGCACTCACAAAAAAATGGCAAAAATTAAAAACTACTTTAATGAGAATTTGCAACAAACCATTAGGGGGAACACAGACACTCAACATACAACTATTACACATTAAAAAACGACGTTTCGGAAAGGATAATAAAAACCTTTCATTTCCATCAGGGTTTAAAAAAGACCAAAAGGGTTCTACAGTAAAAACAAGCTGCAAGGCCCAGCACAATTCAAGGCAAGAAAGCTTAAAATGGAAGAACAAGCTGCAATAGAAAAGAGGTGGGAGAAGAAGTCAACAAAAAATCTGAATATAAGGGATAAAACCAACATACCAAAAGAGGGAGGAACATCAGATTAGGGAAAAATCTGAATCAATGGGTATGAAAATAAAGAGGCTAGACAGCCAAATAGGCTAGAAGCCAGGAAAGGTTTATGGTAGGCCAACTCTGATCAAAAATATTAAAACAGAACAAATACAAAAAACACAGAAGGAAAAGATTTGAAAATATCCAAAAAATCTAACAAACCTGAAAAATGGACGGACCACTGTTGACAAAAGTCAACAACTCCTAATTGCATGGCCCACCTAGGTGGGACGATCCAGGCGGTATTAACGTCTCCACACGTTAACTCCCGCTCCCAGGCATTACGCAGTGTGCAAGCAAGCCAAAGGTGATCCCAATTGCTAAAACAAAAGTTGATAGAAAGGCTAAAAGGGGAGAGAGAGAGGAAATAGAGTAGCCTACTCAAGACACCACCTTAAGATCTTATACCCACTAGGAGCAAAAGTTGCCAGCTTTTCAATCCACTTGGCCTCAAGAGCCTGCCTTGGTTAAAGATTTGCGTCTGCCCGGTCTATCAAGCTAAAATGGTGATATCTTCAGCAGTGTGGTTGGCTGTTAAAATGGGGGCAAACAGGTTTATCCTTTGATGTTTGGTGTCACCACAATGTTCCAGCAAGCGGGGTTTTTGTTTTAGCTCTTTAGTTCCGCCCACATACGGAATCCCACATTTCGACAAGTGATCAGATTTGTACGGTTATAAATCGAAGAAAGAAACATAGAGGGAGGTCAGTAGCTGGCCCATCTGACACACTTTTGTGACACACTTATGAATCGGGAAACCCTTCACGGTTTATTCCGTTAAGCTTTCGGAATTCATAAGCGTGTCAGAAAAAAAGTTGTGTCAATGGGTCAGGTTACGGAAACTCCCAAAAATAAACGTAACCTTGAGCCACTTCCAACACCAAAGCTCGAATTCTTGCTATCGGTTATGTTTACTCCAAGCTGTTACCCACCCCTCACTTGGAAAAAAACGTTGTAACCCATTTCCTAGTATGTAGTATTTGGCCATTGCTTTAGCAAATACTTGGAAATGACTTCATGTAACGATCTCTGTCGTAAAATAGACCGTTGAATTTCCTGCTGTTGTTGCGCGTTTAACAGCCATGCATCCTTAGTCTATTGTTAAAAACTTCAAATGTTACTGACGAAAAAGGAAATCACGAAGCAAAGTTATTTTCTAAAACGTCTTGACGAAAAATAGGTAGGCGTATTTGATGTCCCTGGTGTGTGTAGGACTGATCAATATCATCAATTACACACATGAATACAGAGGTCATATGACGGAAGCTAGCTATATCCATGATTTTTACTGCAGGCATTGTTTCAGCACCAAATCCAACTGCTTCGTCTCTTAGGTCATGGTTTATATTTTACGTGTAAGCCAGGAGAATATGACACGGGAAACTTCAGATCTCTCACATCGGGACTCACTACGCATTCATAGTCTACGGGCGAACAGCGGTCATACAGGATCCCCCTCACAACTCACCGGGGGGGGGCACTGTATGAAGGTTGGAGATGATGCTGAACATGGACTTCCAAAATGAACCCTAAACACCACGTATTCCACCGACTAAAAAATTATACCCTAAACAAGGATTTGGTCTGATTTTGATACACTAAAGAAGTATTTTGTTAAGTTTTGCTACCCGAAACAAGTAAAGTCAATGCATTTTGTCGTTAATAACATTATTATCTTGCTTTGCTTTACAATATTTTGATCTCGGCTTAATTGAGTATTACACGTAGATCACAATTTCAGGTTGCTTTTGTAAAAAAAAACATTACCACTCTTTCCACATTTTGCCATTTTTTGAACCCTAATCAAGGTACGCGCGTACATCGCCTGTTGGAAAAAAAGATACCTATTTTTACGCGTTTTCTTGTTCACGCATTCTATCCACCTTGAATACAAGTGGCCCCCATCACCCAACCCACCCCCCACACATCCCCACACACACCCCTCCCAAAAAAAGTCTCAACTTGCAGGAGGATATTTTCGTGAAAAAGAAGACAACTGTTTCTACACATTACATACACACAAACACACACAATGCAACACATACAGACACTCGACCAGAACAGATACAAACACCACACACAGGTTGTTAAAACATTTCGTTTACATAACGGGACTACAGAACAACTTGGTTCGAATTACCAACGTAAAGAAAAGCAGGGTGTTAATTGTCCAGACGTCTTAGGCCATGGTACATAATACAATTTTGGCTTTTAATTAAATTTTCTTGCTACAGACCTGGGGATTGCTTATTTCCTTCACTAAAATTCAACAATATTACTACCACGAAAAGATGTGTCCCCACTGAAAAGAGTGCACATTATTAGAAAATGAATAAAATGTCAACCAAATTTATTTCCAGAATTACATGTAGACCAAATGGATAATACACATAACCGCAACATGCTCAAGCTAACAATGAGCTAATAATAATTGCATAATCGGCCGCCGGAACACACGTCACATTCTTTTAAGCACATCTTGTCTATTGTTATTGTGCATGCAGTTAATCGATTTCGAATGTTATGTCCTTGCCGCTTGGCGTAAGTTCTTTCCTCTTCGCGATAAGAAATCTTGCGATTCTACTGTGTGTTCATTACCTTTGACCATATGATTAATATTTTTCTTTTCGAAAAATGAGCAACATGTAAAGGGACCAATTCATGAAAGACAACCCAGGCAAGGACTGACCTAATTTGGGCATAACCTAAATCCGCAAGTTATTTGTGTCTTTAAAACCCTATTTTCTACAAAATTCGATTTTACCAAGAATGCAATGGTATTCACGAAACCTACATTTTTAAAAATCATGAGCGAGGTGAGGTCGTTATGAACACTTAAGTTATGACAGATACTATAGCTCAATACGACGGGGAAGTATAACACTGAATAGCTTGAATATTTTCAACAGTGTGGGCAGTACAATGGATCGCAAACCCTGTTGAGCAAAGATCTTAAGTGTTTTAGGTTGATTGTGAATATCATTAGCTCTCTTTTCGCTTTAGTTTACGTGTACAAGTGGTCTCTGACATTCTGGAAGTAAATTGAGTTGTCATTTTATTCATGTTTCCTAAATAATGTGCACTCTTTTCATTTGGGGGATACCGCTTTTCCTGGTTTCAAATTTTTTAAATTAGTGAAGGAAGTAAGTGATCCCCATCGCTGTAGCACGAAAAGGTCGTTAAATCGCGAACGTCTCATGGCCTATCTATTCTGATTAGGAAAACACATTTTGAAAGCAATCGCAATAAGGATGAGTACCGTTGCTCTTCTGCTAATTGGATCATCAAGTCTTGATATCACTATGAGTTACAATATGCTCAGCCACCAAGGACACGTTCATTGGGTGTACTTGTACCTACATTGACATGAACTGACCTTGAGTGATCTGGGTACCATATATCATACCCAAAAACCAGGGGGTGCATTTTCTAATACACTGAATGGAAGTTACTGAACTGTGTTATGGGAATTGAGAATTTATTAGCTCATAGTGATTCCCCAGGCATCATTCTTACATTGAGAAAACATGGACTTCGTTAAGGTCCATGATCCCCCCACCCCCAGACCATCGCACGGGCATACCCTGACACAAATTCATTTTCCACATAATGTGACCTTTGGTGGTACTTTTGTATGTGGACTTATTTACTATCACAAACAATACTAATTAACCTTCCTATTTTGTCATTCAACAATTACAATTACAGTGCTATTAGTAATTTGAAATCCCCTCGTAATCTATTTCCCTTTCCAAAGGAATGGTAAATATAATTGCTCGGAAAACAGCTAGTCCAATAGTAAAATTTAACTTAATGTTAAAATCCAGTCTCTGAGAACCTTGAAACAACTGTTTGGAGAAAATTCAAAAAGAACAAAATGGCTCTTTTTACTGAAAATTTGCGTTTCATCAAAATCAATGTTTCGCCGAATTTCAAGTCGAATAATCTTTTTCGCTTTTTCTTTTTTATTTCTTTTTAATGTTAATGTTTTTCAAATTATGTATGTCCATTTACAATTGTTTCCACACTAGTTTGCATGAGAAAATACAGCTTTTCACCTGAGATATCACACTAAGCGATGATCGATCAATTTTGCAATGAGTGCACGGAATACGGATTAAGATGCACTTGATTCCTACCGTCCTGCTGAATTCATTCATCAGGGGTCATGTGTGTCATGGGTCACAAATGACCACACCCACTCTGACACACATTATCGGCTTATTGCGCTTTCTACAAATACGGCACATGTGCCCGCTATGCACTTATGTACGAGATTATTCACTATGTTGAATAGCCTTGTTCATCTAGTTAAAGACACTATCAGTGATTTACCCGAAAGAGTCAAAATATTTGAAATTTACAGGAAATGCATAAAATTGAAGGCTAAGTCTGTATAATTCTCATAAGATACTTTTTCCAATTGAAGAATTGCCAGAAATGGAAGAAAACGGCGGTCTTCAAAGATATGACTCTCCATTCAATTACGTGTTTTAGTAAGTGTCCGTTCTGACAGTAATGACTAAAATATTAGATTGTGTGCTTATTAGGTTGCGTCTGGTCTTATCATTTGCAGGGTATGTTAGGGTACCCGTACTGATTTTTGATTTTTTAGATTTTAGGATTTAGCAAATCACTCATAGTGCCTTTAAAACATCGGCGAAAATGCACTTACGACCTTTAGAAAACCGGGATTATGCTTATGCAGATGCAGATACGGCGATGCAGTGAGCGCGCCCATGCCCAGCTGCTGTTCATGAATGTGACCGATATCGATCGATACGAGTGAACTTTGAATTCATGCGGTCACATTTCCGAACACAGCTGGGCATGGGCGCGCTCACTGCATCACCGCATCTGCATAAGCATAAGCCCGGTTTTCTAAAGGTCGTAACTGTTTCTGTGCAGAAGCAAACCTAGGTGACCAAGTCATACCACTTAGTACTTAAAAGATGTCCAGACGGTTCCTCAGCATTAAAAAGCCAGCGACAACCACTGCTGCAAATGCCTCAGAAAGAAGTATCTTGGGGATGCAGCAGCTCATTTTGAAAAGCGTTTACATCGTAACATCTTCAAAAACGGCGATCGGTCGAACGGCGATTTTAAGATCGTTGATCATATCTAGAAGCATTATAATTTATAGTGTGAACAACTTGTAAATTCCAAAGTGTTTCTATCAAATTTGCATAAGAAAATGTGTTTTGGAAAGTGAATATTGCAGGGGTTCCGCGCTTCGCGCGGGAGGGGCCCCACCCATCCCTGTGCCGTTTGAGCACTTCATGAACACTTTATATGTGATTAATTCAAACCAAACCTAACCCATCAATTAGATTTTAACACCGTGGAGGAAAAGTGGTTCTCAAGTAGACAAATTGCATCCAGAAACCAACAAACGCCACTCTATAATTAACTGTTGGAGGTCGCAAAGAAAAAGTAATAAAAGATAGTTACTGACTGGGACAAAAGATACTTTTCGTACCATTAATGAGCTTTTGAACCAAAATGAACCGATTCTTCCTACCTTGTATACCCCTCACCCCTGATTGGCCAATATTTCATTGAAATTATTGTGGCAAAATAGACCAGTCATTACGTGCTAATAAGGGTGATATGGAATAATGATTTCTGTCTGATAAAACATCATACATTAATACCGGTATTTGTAAATGATCTGGTTAACTTCAAACAATTAGATCAAGATGAAGTTTGTCATATCATCATGAAATTCCTACAAGCAGACTTGAGTCTTGATAGCTTCCCAACCAGGTCCATTCACGAAACCCAGTCGTAAATCTACTTGCATACTATGTCATGCCTCAGTGGACATTGTCCAAAGCACGGTGTAAATGGTATGAAAGGGTCTGTTATGTGGACATACGCATAGCATGAGTTGATACCGTAGGGTTACGCAGAGTTTGGGGAACGGGCCCTGGGTCCGTTCCCGAACGTGGTCGTACGACAGTCGTAACCTCTTTCTATCGCAGCTTTTGCGTAAAGTTCACACTTACGCATTTATGCGTTCACGAAACTTGGAATGCCCTTAAGCTTTTCTTCAAAACCTACGAAAATTTACGAAAATTCTACGTCTGTCGTAACTAGCATGCACGCTTTTTCCACGACTGTCCGTGCGTTCCTGAAACGTAACTTAGTCGCATGATTATCATAAAGTAAAAGCAAGGCAATTTCTACGTCTACTCGAGTTGACGAGAATTGCCATATAACGATACAAGTTGATAGCATGAACTTTAGAGACTAGATTCGCGTGGATTTTATTTGAAAAGGGGGGTGAGAGGCTGGGAGATGATTGTTTGAGTAGATCTTCTCACCTTGTGAAACATGTTTTTGACCCGGGGGCACTCTTGTGTTTGGTTTTAGCGTGTGTGGGGGGGTTGTATGGGTGAGGGTGTCTGGGTGTGAATGCATGTGTTTTTGTGTTTTTTTTTTTTTTTTGGTTCGCTCCAGTGCAACCCAATGACCGATTTTCAAAACTAATTTTAATAATTATGTAGGCCTATTTTCTTGTCTAATTTTCTCAAAATTCAAAACTTCTTTTTTTTTAAATGAAAATATGCCGCTTTTTGTGTATTTCATTTCAACCTCACCATTTTAGGGGCGTCTCCAAAAGACCTCCGATTTTTCAGCACATCACCGTTACTACTTCTTCCAATGTGGAGTGATCCCCTTCCCCCAGTTGATTAGGTAGGGATTACTGAGTACATATGTCTAATTGTGAAAACAATCTAGACAAGTCAACAATAAAATAATTTATGTAGGTTCATGACCAACTTGACCCTCTAACAAGTAATATTTTCCATTGCTCAAAACAAAATCTTAAGGTAGAAAGTCAATCAACTAAAGTCTTAAATTTAAATTTTTCATGTCTTTTCATACATAATATCAAGTATATTGTGAATTTAGTGCAATCCGACAACTTTCAATAAATTATGCAAATGAGCGATCCAATGGCCGCCACTGTTTGCTCAATTTTGAAGAAATTTTGATGCGTTCTCTTGACCAAAGTGTACAACCTACACAAAAACTTGGTATTTATGATAATACACAATTTGCCTTGTACTGACGATTTTATTTTTTCTAATTTATGAAAAGGGTTTTTGATTAAGTATAAAACTCTGAAAATTACATGAATTTCACACCTCATTACATATGTTTATGCTAATAACTCAAATCCGGGTAGACTTTTAAAATACAAAACGTCAGTACAGCAGTATCATCTAATGAACAACTCTAGCATGGCATTTTTTATTTGAAGAAACGAAACGGATATATTGTGCATCTAAAAATGACACTTGGTCCAAAAATAGAAACTGAGAAATAGGCCAAAATAAGGCTTTCGGATACTTACTGGTCCATTAACATCACCAGTGTTCTGGCAGCCATTACATTGCTTCCTTAACCCCTATGTAAAAGAGTTGTATTTGCCTTATTCCCTTGTCTGTATATAAAAAAGTGTTTCCATTTTTTTTTTTATTCTCTGTCATTTTTTTGCAAATATCTGTAACTAAGTTTAAACGCGTGCTAAGAAACAAACATTATTAATTTATGGTAGATTAGCATTTTTGATTTTTCATGGTTGAAATTACTAAAACTGGCAACACAGAAAATTGATTTTCTTTAAAAGGAAAAACATTTTTGATTAGGATCTTCTACCCCTGATCTGCAAATTTAGATACAAAAAATATATAATCAGGTGACGAAATCAAAAAAATTATATACTTGATCCATATTTCAAAACCATAGATGGCCGGGATTTGACCTTCATGGCCCATCTTGTTATATAGGACCAGTGTATAAGTTATTGAGAAAAAACTTTACAATACCGACTGTGCCAAGCATGTTAGTATTTTTCATCTTGTAGTAATTAAATTTAAAAATTTTATGGTAGCTGCATGTACATGTTAACACTATATTGAGTTTAAATTATATTTTATAATAAAAGGACCCTCCGATTCCCGATTTAAAAAAAAGAAAATAACAAATAGATTATGGATTAATTGGGTCCAGAAATTAAAATAAACAGCTCTCACTGAATAGTTACTTAATTAAAATTTAATGACTAATTAATTAATAACCGTGATGAAAAAGTGAAACACAGGAGCTATACATGAAGCAAATAAAATATATTGAAGAGTTTAACACACACACACTCGAAACAAAAATGAACGAATTAAACCAAGTTGATCGACAATCAAGCGAACCCTGTCCGAGTGTTTTAATACTTGTTCTAATAGATACCACACAATAAAAAGCATTCATACCTTATGATAATAGGCCATGGTAACATTCGCAAAAACGTGTCTCAGACATTTGCACCCCAGACAGAGCCCAAGTTTAATTCCAATCAATGAATGTAATGACCTTTATAGATCGGCTTAGTATAATGTTAACAGTAAGATTGTCGTAGGTTTACTGCTATAAATGTATTTGACGACCATCTTAAGTACATTGTTTTTCGGAACGCTACTACATGGTCGTAACCAAAATCTTAAGCCATGCGTAAGATAACTTTACGTTCATAGGTTCGGGAACGGACCCCTTAGGTTACTAAAAGAAAACTTGATATTGTCCATCGATTTCCATGGTAAATACCTCTTGTCTAAGTGGTGTTTTCCGTAAGGATCTAAAACAGACTATTAGTGACACCAATTCTAAAGAAGATACATTGGATTGGGATGATTTAAAAACTACAGGCTTGTTGTCCAATATGGTTTGTTGGTACAATAAATTGAGAAGCCAGTAATTATCCATGTTAATGAGAACATGCGGTCTAACGATCTTGATGAATTATTTCAGTCTGCTTACACTAAGCATATATTAACTGCATTGCTCAAGGTAAAGAAATATATCACCCAAGCCCTCGATGATAACAAAACTGTTTTCTAATTAGTGTGATCTCTCGCTGGCCTTTGATACCATCGATCATGACATCCTACTGCAACGTCTGGAGCACGGCTTTGGTATCAAAGGCACAGCCCTTAAATGGTTTCATTCTTACATAACTGACCGTTATTTTAGAGTTTCAGTAGGTGGTTTAATGTCTACAAAATATCGCTTAGATTGTGGTGTGCCGCAGGGGTCAATCATTGGCCCCAGAGCATTTACCAAATATTATCAACATATTTCCAATATAATTCGTTATCATGGGCTACGTTATCACATGTATGCAGATGATGTTCAGATTTACTTGTCTTTTAACCCCACTGTCCCAGGTAATGCTGCATGTGCCGTCTTTAAATTGGCACCTTGTGTGGAGGAGCTTCGTGTTTGGCTAATGAACAACATGCTCAAACTCAATGACTCTAAGACCGAGTTCTTTATTGCAGCTTCTCCACACAATATGACCAGACTCTCTGACATCAAGATTAAGATTGGTTCTTCTGAAATAATACCATCTTCTACGATCAAAGATTTGGGTATTACCTTTGACTCAGCTATGACCATGTCAGATCATGTTACATCTCTGTGCAAATCTGTTAACTTTATACTGTGGAACTTGGCTAGAATTCGCGTTTCATCAATCACGATGCAAGTTCTAATGCTATGCGGGCACTTGTTTTATCAAAGTTAGACTATGGTATTGCACTTCTTTCTGGTTGCAGAAAAACATGTTGCTCGTCTACAGCGCCTACAAAACCGTGCGACCCACATAGTTTTCCAAGTTTCACGCTACCATTCTACATCCCCTTTGTTAGACTCTTTACACTGGTTACCCATTGACAAACGTATTAAATTCAAAGTTCTTGTCTACATCTACAAGGCACTGAGTGGTCTGTCACCTGTCTATCTTCAAGATTGTATTACCATTTATATTCCATCAAGGGAAGGCCTCCGCTCAAGTATGGAAAATTCTCGCCTCGTCATCCCACGTACTAGAGGAAGGACAGGTGATGGATCTTTCAGTGTCTACGGCCCAACTCTCTGGAATCAATTACCACTTACCATTAGGTCAGCCCCCACAGTTCAGTCTTTCAAACAAGGTTTAAAAACCTATCTGTACTAAATTTTGTTGTATTTTCTGGTTGTTGTTTTCATGTATCCTTGTCATTATATTTATATGTTCTTTTGTGAAGCGCAATGATCACTTCCTGGAATTGCGCTATATAAGCATCGTTATTATTTACCTATTAGACGCATTATAAAGTAAATCACTTATATATTTCAAATTGCTTCTAACAAATTTTCATAACAAAATGTGTTTGGAAAGTGAACATTGCAGGGCGGAGACACCCCTCCATACTCCAAACCCCTCGCAGCTTAATATACACAAACTCTTCGTGACATATACTTTTTTTTTAATGATCGTTTATCATACCTATAAACCTTATGAGTGAAACTTTAGGCCTTTTCAATTTTGGTCTATCAATTTTGCAAATTGTGCTATCAAATTTGCATGAGAAAATGTGTCTTGGAATGCGATCATTCCAGAGGATCCGCGGCCATTTTCAGTTGGCCTCCACCCCCGGGGGTAGGTCAATTTCCATTTGTAGAGGGATCAAAATCAGAAGCTGCTCCAATTTTGGGTAAAAAATGAACCCAATTGTTCATTAAGCTTTGTGTCAAAATAAGGAATAGTTTGTAGCATCCACAATGCATAGATGTCATGTTATGTGACAAAATAGGTCATTGGGCAACATAATCCAATTGGCATGACCTTCTTTGACCATTATCTCGTTAAGTAAACATTTAATATAACCAAAACTATACATTTTGGGAGTCCTCTTTCCTCTGGCAATAATTTGCAAGTATTTAAAATATAATCAGAGTAACTTATTCTCAACTTGTTGACCCCTGTAAAAAATTGAGAATTGACCTTTTTAAACCGTTTTAGGGAAAAGGTAGTCATTTTAGACCCTAGACCCTATTAATACCCGTATTAATAGTAGACTACTTAAGCATAAGAATCGTTCCATTTTTGAAGAAAGCATGAAACTTTGTACATAGCATAGGTTCCGAAAAGACCCACAAATAATACGCTCCGTAGTGGTCGCCATATTGAATTCCAAAATGGCCGCCAAAATCACATTTTTTTAGAAATATCTTTAATTCTACAGCAGCTAGAACCAAAATTGAGGTGTCTATAACTATAAACCTGTTGGCGAACTCAGAATTTTATTTCGAGGCCGCCATATTGAATTTCAAGATGGCTGTATGAAACTTTTAAAATGACTGTCAAATTTGCCATTTTTAGCCATATCTCCTGTTCTGCAGCAGATCAAAGTTCTGATCAAAGTTTTATATATGTTTTTGATACCAAGGAACTTTCAGTGATCATAAAATTGACTTTAGATGGCTACTATTAGATTTCAAGATGACGGTAAGTAAATACAAAAATACAAAAATATTGGTTAAAATAGATTTCTAGCAGCTATGTCTCATTTGGGCCCGACCAGAAACCTCTATACCAGCTTTAAAGTTCGCTACCGTGAAAATATTATAGTCAACCGGCAGCGCGCACTAATTTTCGGGCGACTTACAACACACGATGAATCGACATGGTGAATCGTCCTTAATCCAAATTGTTTCTCCAAATGGTAGCCTTGTTCAAGGCACTCTACCAACTTCATTCATTGGTTCCCACGTCTGATACAAATAGTATCACAGATCATATTAGGCAAAAATCATGTGAGGAGTAGAGCACATCCCCCCTCCCTAAACTAAAGAAACAGCCATAACATGGCGAGAAATCATTCTATCAAGCACCTAATTTGAGGTCTTCATTTTCACCTGATCTGTGTTCCATGCTTCCACTAGCAAGTTCAACTCAACAGAATTTGATAGTGGTTTTATACAGGAAATATTAAAAGCACAAAGCAATTTAATCAAGGCTGTCGCCCTGAGTAGCACAACCACTGCACCTGACTACAACGGGTATTTGTGGTTTTATACCAAGACTAGTAAACTCTGGATCCAGTGTGCACAGCAGGCCACCAGGAAGGGTACCAATTTATTTGGTTTATTTAATCTTTATCTAGACAGGGTAGCCTCTTCAATGCTAAAGCACTGATTTCAATCCTGCAAACACAACGTTCAAAATAATTGAGAATGTCAATAATACATTACAGCATGAAAACTAAATAGCAAGTTTGTCGGTTCTTAGCAGACAGCCTTGAGCAAGGCTATCCAAATGGTAAAAAATACAACCTTCACCATGTTCACGAGACCTTCTTGCAAGTGGAAAAACGTGGGTGCGGGTTAAGGTCAGACAGGGTAGGTATCGATCGCTAGCATATCCCCCCGCAGGGTAGGTATCGATCGCTAGCATATCCCTCTCCGGATCCCTCTTCTGAGAGGGAAATACACTACGCTCTCGATAGCTACCCTCCGCGACCTTACTTTGCACAGTATCCCACTGGCAGTCTCAGGCGGTGGAGGAAGGAAGGGAAGGTAGGCTCTCGAGTATCCCTGCCTCGCACCGAGAGACTTACCTACAGCTCTTGATTGTTGTCACTTCTACCGGCACACAATGCCGTAGTAGCAACCGTTCCTCTTCGCTGTTTCGCTCCCTTACGTCCCTATGGAGCAAAATGACTAGCAACCTGACGATCTCTGCAAAAAGGGAGGTAGCGTTTTTTTATGTTGTTAGATCAAGGAGCACTTTCCCCGTAAAAACAAGGCAGGGTCTACTCCATGATTTTTGAAAAGTGGCATTTAGAAATATGGAGGGCCGAGGAGATGAAAACCTCTCTTGTCTTCCGAAGCCCTTCAGTACGCTTGGTACCACTTTAGGTTTCTCTGACCGTCACGCGACTAAGGCCAGATCTGGGAGAAACACTGGGTGTGGCGTATAGGGGCAAAGTTCTTTGTGAGAAAACCCGTCCGTAGGAGGATGGACACGCCATACTTCGACAAATGACATGTATTTCGGAACCCCGTCGCCGCAAGGAGACTGCCACGAAAAACGTCGTCTTCCTAGACAGATTCAAGAGACTTGCCTTTTGGAGTGGCTCATATTCCTGGCTAACATATTACAAGAATCCGTGAAATTTTAAGGGCTTTTGCGACCAGTTGACGCCTCAGCTTCACCGACTTGGCCAATTATGGCGGCCATTCAAAACTGGCGTTATAAAAAATGGAATTAGGCCAAAGAAACGGATATTTTTGCGGCCATTTTAAATTCAATATGGCGGCCACCATGAGGCCATTATTTTGGTTGTGTCATGTTTTTAACAAAACTAGTATATTGTAGAGTCACATACAAAATTTCTGCTGTCTTCACAAATGTGAACGATTCTGTGAAGAAAAGCCCGGTTAACTTGCTCAACATCTAGAACTCCAAAACCAATAGTCATAAGTGGGACGGTTTTTGAACCTTATGACTAGACGGACAAATGAGCAGTGTTTGAACATGTTTGGAATACTATTGATTAATTTCAGGTTACAACAATTTAGTGTTATTGGTGGGTTAATTCAGGTTACAATAATTTAGTGTCCATAGTTGATTTAATTTCAGTTACAAGAACAATTTAGGTGTTATTGGTGGTTTAATTTCAGGTACAAACAATAATTTAGTGTCATTAGTGATTTAATTTCAGGTTAGAACAATTTAGTGTTATTTGTGGTTTAATTTCAGGTTACTGTATACAACAATTTAGTGTCATTACTGGTTTAATTTCAGGTTACAACAATTAAGTGTCATTACTGGTTTAATTTCAGGTTACAACAATTTAGTGTCATTAGTGGTTTAATTTCAGGTTACAACAATTTAGTGTCATTAGTGGTTTAATTTCAGGTTACAACAATTTAGTGTCATTAGTGGTTTTAATTTTAGGTTACAACAATTTAGTGTCATTAGTGGTTTAATTTCCGGTTACAACAATTTAGTGTCATTAGTGGTTTAATTTCAGGTTACAACAATTTAGTGTCATTAGTGGTTTAATTTCAGGTTACAACAATTTAGTGTCATTAGTGGTTTAATTTCAGGTTACAACAATTTAGTGTCATTAGTGGTTTAATTTCAGGTTACAACAATTTAGTGTCATTACTGGTTTAATTTCAGGTTACAACAATTTAGTGTTATTAGTGGTTTAATTCAGGTTACAACAATTTATTGTCATTAGTGGTTTAATTTCGGTTAAACATTTTAGTGTCATGTACTGGATTAATTTTCCGGTTCAACAATTTTAGTGTCATTAGTGGTTTAATTTCAGGTTACAACAATTTAGTGCATTAGTGTTTTATTGGCGGGTACAAACAATTTAGTGTCATATTGTTTTACATTTCAGGTTACAACAATTTAGTGTCATTAGTGGTTTAAATTCAGGTTACAACAATTTATTGTCATTAGTGTTAATTTCAGGTTCAACAATTTAGTGTCATTACTGTTTAATTTCAGGTTACAACAATTTATGTTATTACTGTTTATTTCAGGTTACAATTTAGTTCATTAGTGGTTTAATTTCAGTACAACAATTTAATGTCATTATGGTTTAATTCAGGTTACACACAATTTAGTGCATTATTGGTTAAAAGTCGGTTACACAATTTCGTGTTTATTATTTTAATCTTAAAAAAAAAAAAAAACAATTTATTGTCCTTATGGTTTAATTTCAGGTTACAACAATATAGTGTCATTAGTGGTTTAATTCAGTTCAAAAATTATTAATTGTCATTAGTGGGTTAATTTCAGTTTCCATTACACAATTTAGAATTCATTAAGGTGGTTTAATTCAGTTCCAAACCAACAATTGAGGGTCATTATGGTTTAATGTCAGGTTACCACATTTAGTGTCATTATCTGTTTACATGTCAGGTTACAAAATTCAGGTCATTACTACTCTGGTTAAAATTCGGTTACAATTTGGTGTCATTAGTGGTTTAAAATTTCAGTTACACAATTAGTGTCATTAGTGGTTTAATTCAGGTTACAACAATTTATTGTCATTAGGGTTTCTTCGGCGTTCGTTCGTGCAAGTCCAAAATCACAGTGGAAGTCCGTCTTTAACCATCTGATAGTTTGTCATCATCCAGGTTGATCAGGCCTGGAATTCCTCTTGGGGACTGTTAAACCTCACAGTCATCTATGATGTGGCTAATTGTTTTTTGGCTCTTGTTATGACTCTCGTAGACGTCTAAGGTCAGAATAACCTTTCAACACAAATAAAATGAGCCTTGGCACAAAGGATCTAAATAATATATAATAAACAGTGTTGATGATCTTTACCTTGATTTGGTTCAGAATTTGGTATGTCCAAAACAAATTACTATCAACAATTAGTTAAGATTACTATGGTTACTATGTCCTGTGTTAAAAGCCGTTGCAGGTTCAACGATGATATGTCCTCACAGCGAAGACTACCAAAAGGACAGCGCACAAGTTCATACAAACCTCTCCTCCGTATTAAATTCCAAGGGAATCTTCAGTCCTGAAGGTAATCTTGTCCAGAGTTCAAGACGACAAGGATAAATTAAGTCCTCGCGATAATAAATCCACATCCAAGATAATCACACCACGATTTCTAATCTGTCCACAATTTGGAATCCTATTTGATTCCCAGCACGTTCGCGCTTCAAAGACGACAGTAGAAAATTACCGCACTCTGCTCACATGGAAGTGAACATATAATAAATCTGCACAGTTGTGTGAAGCTAAATCTACCATTATTGTAGATAAACTAGCTATCCATACTGTAATAGCTGATTGCAACTGCTGACGGCGAGACTAGCTCAAATCTCCAATATATACTGACTTCACAAAAATGCCCAAGTCTAAAAAATAGACATTACATCATTTCGTAATGCATAAACATGACCTGCACCATCAAATCAGATTCACAATCTAAATACATCACTTCATATATATAACTTTGTGGTGGGAATTCCCGATCTTGCAATGTTTTGATCTTTTAAAGAATAAGCACTCTGAGTCAGGTTTAGCTAATTTTCATCCTTGGGGAATCCCCCACTTCCCCTATTGATCAATCTAAACAGGTGCACTTATAAAAAACAACTAGGGGTATTCCCCTTTTTCTCTTTATATAAACAACAATACTGTCTGTGCGAAATCTTTTTCTCAAATAAACTGAGACAATAATATTTAAAGTTTTAATCAGAAAAATGGAGGCCATACATCCTCTCCCTCCTCCCCCTTAAAAAGAAAATTTGAATGAAATGAAACTTTTCCAAAATCTGCTTTATACTTTAACCATTTTGTGGTTAATTTTTTCATCCAGTTACACAGTGTAAATTCACACTTTAGAAGAAGGTTCTTGAATTGCTGGCTCATCTATTTACGTAAAGTTGTAACATCAAATTTTCTGAACACAATTAAGCCGCTCTGGACAAGGCATCATCCAAGACATTTTTTCTTTCCTTTGATAGGTCTTATGTCCAATTGTATTCTTGTAGATTTAAACTCCAGCAGGTTAAATCTTGTCATGTGGATTTTCTAAATGATCATCCACACAAACTTTGATGATAATACACTCATAAATATATTGGGTACTTGTTCCCATATCATCAAAGTGCAGTTTTGACTGGATCTGAACTTCCATCCTCACTCTACCACCACCCGGCTCACTGAAATGCTGCAATTTGATTTGGCTCGAAAACGCCAAAATATCAATTTCCAGGGGTTATGACTGTGTTTCACACGGTACTCGGGAAATCTGTTTTCCCACTCATGAATGAACCTTTTCAATCCCTTGTTTATTTCTGGGAGATGACCTATTTTCTTGTCTAAATTGGCAGTATATAATCAGAATTTTGGCAATTTGACACCATAATCATTTTCTGTGTTTACGTGCTGTTTTTGCTCGGTTTCTGACTCTGTGATGAGTCATCCATTTACATTCATCACTAACTCTGGATGACAACACACACAACGCAGGCTTTAACATTTCATCTCTTTCATTTATACTCTTTGAGCCTATTTACGGACATAATTGACGACCTTTTACTCTACCGGTGTTTGATCACACTCAGGGCCGCCCCCTTTGTTCTCAATCTCATATGTCCTAATACTTGGCTTTCAACGACTCCCTTTATTGGAAAAAGTGCCAGAAATTTGGCCACCTGGCTTAATACTCTGGTTCCTCGCATCTTTTTGTGCATACCATGTTTTCATTTTTATTTTTTGCCTGACTCTGTTTGAGATTTTTGTTTGGCAATTTAGTCGCTCTTTGGAGCCTGTGTCTGAAATTGAGACACATAGTCTAACAATTCACATCAGATTTTCACACAGACCACTTTTCTTTCAGTAGTTTTCAATGTCCCCCTAACTTTGTGACCAACACCAACTCAAAGGACTAATCCTTAATGATCTGTTACACTTGTACACTCTGCTAGCAAATAACAGGATATGAACTCCCTCATCCCAATCCTCTCTCAAATTCAAAACAATCGGTTGTGATCTTGTTTTCAATGTTTGGTGGTACCTTTCTAGGCCCCTTGGGATTCTGGGTGTATGTGCTGAAGAAATGTACTGGGAAATTCCCACTGGTCCATAAACTTGTTGGAACAAACCTGACATGAAATTTTGATCCTGATCCAACTGAATTGATTTTGGAACGCCTACTAAGGTGAAAAACTTTGTTAGAGCTTCAAACTATACTACGTCTGTTCCCAATATTTCTCATGGGTATAGCCTCAGGGAAGCGTGTGGAAGCACACACATGATGTCAGTAAATATTGATTTCCCTGACTTGGTCCTTGGAAGTGTCCTCCGCAATCTATTACACACCTCTAAAGGCCCATCAATGCTGGTAGTGGTTGCAAGGGAGCATAGAATTTCCTGGATTGGTTGCCCACCAATTTGACATTGTGACAAGTCCCTTTACAATACTCAGACACATATCTTTTCTGATGTAGGCCACAAAATGACTCCTAATTCGTTCATGTGTTGTCTCACACCTAAGTGTCCTGCCATAGGACTATAATTCCATGGGCTATGCCATCACTTCCCATGGTATACCTTTGGGCACTAACAATTTGATGCACAACCGTCCATTCCTCAGCTACAAGTGCAGCAGGTGGCCGCCATTTTCAGGAGGACACCAGTTTGTTTGTAGAAACATACATGAATTTGCGCGGCTTCCTGCGTGGGCGACGAAATGCCCTCTCCCTAACTTCCTAAGTGCTGGTCACTGCGCTGCTCATTTACCAGCTTGTCATGGCTAAAGGGTCTCCTTACCGTCCCTAACTCTTAATCATGCTCAGGCGGCTGGATTTTCAATTGTTTACCCAGCTTGTCCTTTGTTGTGCTCAAGGGGCTGGATTTTCACTAACAGGGAAATAGAGTCTCCCTGAAGAGGGAAGATACCACCAATTCCTCTATTTTTTAGAGAAAAGTAATCCTCTAAATGTTGGGACCAATTCATCCTCAACGCTCTTTCTACATGTGTGAGTTTTTGCTCATCACCCTTCTCACTGGTTTTCCTGTGATGCTTTTTCTGGTCATTGACCGATTTACTGCAATTACTGCACAGCGGGAAAAATGTTCTATTTCCCTCTCAAACTTAATCCACATTGTACGGCCCTGGGAAACTATGTGATCTGGGAGTACTTCCCCCCTTCGCAAATCATTCCCCTAACAACAGGATCACCCCTTTAAACTGTGAGTTCTTGTCTTAACACCAATTGTGACAGATCCAGAAACCAGTCTGATTTCAAATTCCTTTTGTGAAGAGGGACACTATTGCAATCTATACCTATCCCCTGAATCAATGCACTAGTTTCTGTTGAACTCTCAATATCAAATGGGTGTATCTTCCAATCCATGGACTGCGCGAGCACGTGTCCCACATGAATTCCGAATGGTTTTTGGATCCAAACTATCCCCTGAAAGTGACAACAAACCCTGCCAAAACAAAAGGCTTAAGTCAATCCCTCTTTTTCTGTGTTCAATCCCTTTGTGGGGATTTCTTGTTTTCTCTGAACAGAAGAAGGAACTTTTGACCTCAAATAACTGCACAACCTATGGTTTTGACCTCACTTTTGGCTCCATCCTTTTTGGGTGGTACCATGTATCTCCCACACCGCGACCTTGTAATGTCCTGGCTTCTTACCGTGATTGCATGTGAACTGTGATTTTGGGGTCCCATCCCATGTTTCTGATTACCACCATTACTTTCTACTGTCTTTACTCCCCTTGTTCATGGGAACCTGACTGGGATTGCCCCTCCTGAGTGCTACCATGAACGCTTTGTTAGAACCCCGACTTATTGGTGTATTTGTTGTTACCTAAAAATTCTTGGCTAGGCCTTCTAGTTTGACTTAATTTGTGGGTCCATGCATAATCGCGGCTTTACTGGCTGATTCACGTCAAACGTCAATTTGTTTTTCATCATCCAGATGTTTTTTAATCTGGATGTAGACACTGTTTTGAACTCTTCACTAACATCAACTCCCTATTGACCAAAATTTGGCCCGACTCTTTTGAAGAAGCCAGCGGATCACATTTGTTCCTTTAACGGGCCAAATTCAACAATGGTCTGGTCATCCTTTTTCTGACCAGACCTGAATCTTTGTCTATATGCCTCTGGCCCATCATATGCTTTAAGCACTGCCTGCTTAACCTCGTCCAAATCACTACATCTGTCTAAATGACATGGCCGAATATAATTCTCGGGGCTCTACCAATGAACACTGACTGTAGCACAAGTCCAAGACTCCCTGGGTCATTTCCAGCTATTGGCAATTTTCTCTCAGTGTAAGAAGTTTTTGTCTACTTCTTGTTCGTTCCTGAAATTTTGGAAAACAGTCGAATATTTTTCGCCGCCTCAAAACCAGATTTCTTGGAAGAGTCTGATGAGCCAACCTGTTGTTTCAATCATTTTTCTAACTCTAGTTGAGCTTCTTGCTCTTTCTGTTTTCATCTCCATTTCCATTTCCTTTTGTTTCATTTCATTTTGCATCGGCCTGTGCAACTTTTTCTTTGTCCAATCAATTTTCCTTCTCTTTTGGTTTTTGTTCCATTTCCTCTTTTCAATTCTATTTCCAATTCCTTTTGAATTTTTAAATTTTAATTTATAAACTATGGAATAACCTTTTAATTGAAAAAGAAAAGATAGGTCTATTAAAAATTAACTATCCCAAGCATCTTCCTCGACAAATTTTTCAATCAAACTAGTTTTGATGATCTGTTTTCTCTTGGCATTTGCCCAGTCCTAAATGCTGGGCTAGTTTCATTAACTCAGCGTTTCTCACTCATCAAACTTCTCCCAAGTTATTTGCCCTTGAAACTCTGGATCAAACTCCATCTTGCGATTGTACTCTACAACAACAATTACTAACTTGAACCCAACTACAAATTAGTACATGTAAGACACACAAATTTTGTATGCTAAATGTGCACAATGGACAATATTTTTCACACTTTTAATAATGTGTAAATTCTGACAATAAAGGCTCAATTTTACTCAATTCAATTCCCCGGAAACGACCCCCAATTCTGTTATGACTTCTCGTATACGTCAGAAGTCAGAAATACCTTTCACATTCACCAACAACACATAAATAGGCCTTTTTTTTGTTTGCACATATCCAAATATATATACTACATTGTTTTACTGATCTTTACTTACTGATTTGGTTCAAATTTTGGTATGTCCAAACCCAATACATAACACATGAGTTAAGATTACTTATGGGTTACAGTGCCCTGTGTTGAAAGCGTTGCAGTTCAACGATGATATGTCCTCACGCACACTTTCCACAATGACAGCGCACAAGTTCTAACAAACTCCTCAGGTATCACATTCCAAGGGATCTCTCAGTCCTGAAGGTAATCTTGTCCACCTGTTCAAGACGACAAGATAACTTAAGCCCCTCAACGATAATAAATCCACATCCAAGATAAGCACCCACAGTCTATCGTCCACAATTGGAACCTATTTAGATTCCCAGCCTTTCCGGCTTCAAAAGCACAGTAAATAATTACAGCACGCTGCTCACATGAAAGTGAACATATAATAATCCTGGGCACGGTGTGAAGCATAAATCTACCATTATTGTAATAATAAAAACTACTATCCCATACTGTCTAGCTGATTGCAACTGCTGACGGCGAGACTTTAGCTCAAATCTCCCGTATAATACTGACTTCACAAAAATCCCAGTCTAAAAAATAGACATTACATCATGCTTATGCATACAGTGACCTCGCACCATCAATCACATTTCACATCTAAATTACATCACTTCATATATATAACGTTGTGGGGAATTCCCCCAGATCTTGCAATTTTTTGATCTTTTTAAAGATAAACAACTGAGTCATTACTAATTTAGCGTTCTTCTGGGGAATCCCCCACTTCCCCTATGGTACAATCTAACAGGGCTGTAAAAACAACTAGGGTATCCCCTTCCTCTTTATAGTAAACAAAATACTTCTTGTAAACTCTTTTCTCAATAAAATGAGAAAATAAGTTTTAAAAGTTTTAAAAAGGAGGCCATATAACCTCTTCCACAATCGCAGTTGGGAGGTTCTCTCCGATCTTGTGAAGAAGTTCTTTGTAGCGACCAACGCCAGTTCTGAGTCTGTTGAGTGACCCATGCTTTCCTAATCAAGGTCACAGCCTTGGGCTTGCTCTATTGGCTGTCCACAAACTGCTTTAGGTTCAAAGTCGAGGATGACCATTGCTCACACCATCTGTCATTGATCCAGATGATCGATAGGGATACGGTGACTGCAGTGTCATGGATTGGGTAATCAAGTGATTCCTTGGAATTCTCTGACCTCAAAGGGTGCTGGTGGTGGTAATAGACTACCAGGGTCATCACATTTCTTGGCGGCCTTGATCGTCTGAAGGTTCCTCTAAGATTTGCAGGAGCTATTCCAGATAGAACTGGGAATTATGCTATCCACGTCGCCAAAGGCAACCACTAACAGTCCTCATTGCAATCATTCAAACGACATCAATCTGTGTGAATGTACGCTGTGACGCCATACGGTGCACGGAGCATCAGTGGAGTATGCCAAGGCAAAGTTGATTGTAGTAAGGTTTTTTGTGTCCAAAAAGGAGATGCACCCCTCCAGTTCCTGCAGCCTTCTGAGGAGTTTGACACGAGACTGCGTCTTGGCAGCGACTGCCTTGGTGGTTTGAGATTGAAAGTAAAGGCTCGGTCCATGTGACGCCAAGGTACTTCGTGTTGGGCCTGTGACAGTTTTTCTCCATCTAGAGTGATGTTTAATTCTCTTTTTGCGCATCTGATTTGCCAGTGGAAAACAGAACTGACGGTCTTGGGTTTGCAGTTTCAAGGCCTCGGTGGAAGAATTGCTACAGTGATTAGGTCTTTCTGTTCTTTGCCTGCAGCACGTTTTCTAATGCCTCAAAGGAGTCCGCAACAGCTCATCTATTCCAAGTGCCGTGTCGTCTGCGTAGGAGTACGTCCGAACAATCTCCCTTTTGCGCATCTCTTAGACGTAGATGTTGAAGAGACGGGGTGCCAGGACAGACCTTGTGGGACACCATTCCGCAGTTTGCGCTTACTACGCTTGCCATTTGATGTCTCCAGGACGCAAGATCTGTCTTGGATGAGCACAGAAGGAATTGGCAAGCTTGACCATCCGGGAAGATGTTGTAGCTTGAGGTAGAGGCCTCGGTGCACAGACTGTATCCGGACCAGCATGTTAGGTCATAAACTGCTCCAACGTCTGCTTCTCTGCTGGAAGGCTGGCGCGAATGTCATACTAGTTCGGTGGCCGTAGCTGGTGAGTTGGTTGGATTTACCATCTGTCTAAATCAGCTTATAGTAGCGTAGAGAAGATAAAATGTTGCCGTCATGACAAAAGTATACATGATAACCTGCCGAGTTATCAGGGGGTCCCTCAAGCAGCTTAAGATAATCTGAAAAATATAGCGAGATGGTACAGGTACACCTTGGGGTCCATTGGGCGTGTTTCTTGGGCCTTTCAGGATTCACAATGACCTTTGAGAGTCTAAAATCCCTGGAAAATGGAAGAGTGGATGTTCCGCAAAAAATGCACAAATGTAAAAAAAGGAGAGATTGGAGCCGAATCAGCACACTCGGGATGCATATGTCAATGCCACGATTCGGGTAATGGATAGTAAGTCAGTTGGGCCAGAGGCTTGTCCGCCATCAAGGTGTCTTGAGAACGTTGACGTTGGCTGGGTGCGTGATAACCATCATCGTATGTGAAGTGGGTTGGATACATGGTGGCTTTAGACGGGTGGAAGAGTTTTGATCGGAAGTGCTGTGTGTTAATCGCTGCAATGTAACACACAGAAGTAAGGGCTTTCGCCTGTGAGTGTGGTCTTGCCGGTTTCCATTGTTGACAAGTACTGGAACTGGATGATGACAAGAGACAGACACTAAGCTAGCTTGGAGCCGCTACGACAAACAAAAAGGGCCCGGTGATCTTGTTGAGATAGAGTGTACCAGGCCTTGCGGCTTGAATGGGGTAAAGGTGATAAGGGGATACAAAGCGTCCCTCCTCCAATGCGTGTGCATTCTCTTTTGAAAAGCCAAGGCAGAATGCCAGTGAATAACTGTTTACCGCGTGCCTGTTGTCTCTCATAATCGGAGCTCAGATTGTATTACATACTCTTTGTATAACTTCTGTCATGCATTTGCCCTTGTGCCCGAACGGGGTTAGGGGGAGCAAAACAAAAAAATGGTTTTTTATCCTTCTGCCTCTTGGAATGGAAGCATTTAGGCTGCTGGTGGTGGGAGCAGCGCAGAAGTCATAATAGTGCACTCGTGAAATGTGATTAGAGAAGCCGGGTCCCTGTGCAGCTGATAAGGGATGACATTTCCGGGTGAGGTGGGGTGATATGGAACTTTGGACCTATAAATGGCTTTAATCCTAGAATTCCATGCGGGTCTTGTCTGTAGAGGCTGGAGATGCGTGACCTATGACTATCACGGGGGTGACCAGAAGGGGCAAATGGGAAAAAAAGGCCCCCCTGCGCTAGGAAAGACTAGGGGAGAGCCGTTCGGGAGCACAGGACATCGGATGAATGTACGGGCAAGTGTGACTGTTGACAGTCGGGGACAGGTCCAATGGCCCAATGACTGCTAAAAACAGAGAAGGGTAGGATCCTACTACTATCAAACAGCAGTTGGGAGGTAAGGGTCTTGGGCTCAATTCCATGTCAAAGCCGACTTTGCAGTCTTGTAACCAGTAGTTAATGGAGTAGTACCCGCATGCTAAAGTATTTCTAGACAAGGGTTGAAATCAATGCTTCCGCAGACGAATTGAGCTCCGCCGAACTACTGAAGGAGGAGTTTGAAGTGTCCTGCCTGGGCAGCGGTGAGGGGGGTCTTTTATCGAATGTTGGTGGATGAAGTGGTGTTCCCATTAGCTAATCAAATTTTTACATCCACTGTAATCGTCGAAATTCATTGAATAGTGCAGGTTATAGTCGTCACATTGTGAGACCTTGCTTCACAAAAATATGAATCGAGTCCAAATCCCATCTTTGGGTTGTGCGAATAGGTCCAAATAAAGGACAAACCGTTGGATTTGCAGCTTCTCTTCGATAATCGGCAGTGTGAGGTTGGTGTCTTGGGAGGAGGAGTTATATTCCAAAAAATCCGGTTCTCTGGCTGGAGAGCTGGTAAGAGATGTCACGCTTACCTGGATGAGACACACTCACGTCAACTGCGGATAACACAACATTGGGCTTGAGCCATAAGGAACGTTCCTCTGTGAGTACAATACAAGGGGTGGGCCCGCTTCAAAAATTTGATAAGGTGTGGGGTAACTTCAAGTATGTGTCACTGGATGATGGTTTTAAAACACGACGTGGGTTTAAGGACTTAAAATTGTGTTGGAAATCAGAAAATAGCCACAACAGGATGAGTGATTTACAATGGTGAAGGAGCCGCCGCGAGAAAGGCTGTATCAACAAATGACCCCAATTAGGTGGTTTTAATTTCAGGTTACACCAACAAGTATATGTCATTACTGGGATTATGTCCGATGAGGTAAACAATGTTGTAGTGCTCATATAGTGGTTATAGGGATTTCAGGTACAAAAAACATTTATGGTCATGGTGAGGTGGTAAAAGGTTAATTTCAGGTTACAAAGAGACCGAGACACAATTTAGTGGGTCGATGGAGTGGTTTAATTTCAGGGTTACAACATAGTGTCATAGTGGTTTAATTTCAGTTACAACAATTTATTCATTAGTGGTTTAATTTCTGGTTACAACATTTAGTGTCCATTTACTGGTTGTAATTTCCGGTTACAACAATTTAGTGTCATTAGTGGTTTAAATTCAGGTTACAACATTTATGTTCATTAGTGGTGTAAGTTCAGGTTTACAACAATTTAGGTCATTAGTGGTTTAATTTCCGGTTACAACAATTTAGTTCTTACTGTTTTATTTCAGGTTACAACAATTAGTGTTATTAGTGTTTAATTTCAGTTACAATTTGTGTCCCTAGTGGTTTAATTTCAGGTTACAAATTAGTGTCATGATGGTTAAATTTCGGTTACAAAATGTATTGTCCATTACTGGTTTAAATTTCAGGTTACAACAATATAGTGTCATTAGTGGTTTAAATTCAGGTTACAACAATTTAGTGTCATTATTGGTTTAATTTCAGGTTACAACAATTAGTGTCATTAGTGGTTTTTAATTTCAGGTTACAAAATTTAGTGTTATTAGTGGTTTAATTTCAGGTTACAACACTTTAGTGTCATTAGTGGTTTTAATTTCAGGTTACAACAATTTAGTGTTATTAGTGGTTTAATTTCAGTTACAACAATTTAGTGTTAGAGCGGGGGGACAATGGGGTACCACCTTCACTATTTTATCGGTTATGGGTTATTATAGGGTGACGCAAGTAGTACTGCTAACGGGCATTCTTTTTGCCACTAGTAAGCATGATGATGGTATACAGAAAACGGGGTAATACAGACTTTATAGGCAAAATAAAGGCACCAGTGAATTCAAGCGTACACGACAGGATCAATTGTATGATTTGACACTGTGAAAGGATACAAACAATCACAAGAGGAACCCACGTAAAGAAATCGTGTGAATGTTTGTGATGTGTTGTCTGACTTTGAAACTATGGCAGAAGAAATTTTCATAGCCATGCGCATTTCCTTTTTTTGACGTATCTCGCGCCTGTATGAAAATGCGAACATAAAAGATTGCAATGAGAACAAAAACAGACGAGGTTAATTCCAATGAAAACTATAATGGACAAGTACGTCGCCAGCTTGTGGGCAATTATATGTAAAGTGGTATACCTAATTGCCATTGAATTTGATTAATATTTAGGTTAAAAATCAACAAAGAAGCGTACACACGGCGAACAGAAAGATACGTCATTGTTTAGGTCAATTTCGGTAATATTGTACTTAGCGACACTACTGGTCTCCTAAGCAGGGTATGCCCACACAAACTTCCGAAACTTCAAAAAAGCAGGGAAACAAGTTCGTCAACATGTCGGAATCACACTAATTGTAATTCCAATTATCCATATCACCCCAACGCAAATTTTTGCGGACTTAGATGTCAGTCTGTTTAAACTAAAAGGATAACAAATTCCTTGAAATCTATCAAAGTGATCAATGTTATCAAAAGACTGATACGTCACTTGACAATCATGAGAGTATACGGCTGGCAAATTTTGCTGCAATCCATTCTCCTACGTGTCTGAATAGACGGAAAATAATCAGCATACATCGCATCTGCCAGAAGCCACACAGAAAGATATAGACTCCCATTAGAAACTCTGAAAGTGATGATGAAATGTTAAAATCAGTTGTTCTGGACTTCTTTTTCTTCTTCATTGGTACAACGAAAAAGACACGAAACATTGCAAAGAAAAGCAAACACCAAGGAACCCACATGGAGCTGACCTGTAAGACTCTGCTATCCAGGGGTCCGTCCCGAAAGTGTCGTACGAACAGTTCGTAGCCTCTTTTCTATCGCAAATTTTGCGTAAAGTCACCCTTACGAATTTACTGCGTTCCCGAAACTGAGTATGCACTTAAGATTTTCGTCAAAAAACTTATGAAAAATCTACGTCTATCGTAACTAGCACGTACGCTTTTTACACGACTGTTCATGCGTTCTGAAACTTGAAATTAGTGCAGGTATGAGTAAAGTTACGCGAATTTCTACGTCTATCAGAGTTGACGTAGACTTGGCATGTAACGACATATAAGTTGATATCATGGACATTATGGACGCGCTAGTATTCCTGATTTTTATTGGAAAAGGGGATGCTGAGGCTGGGAGAGCTTGTAGGAGAGTATTCCAACCATCTTGAACACATGTTCGAGACCCAGGGGGTCACTCTTGTGTTTGGTTTTGGTATGTGTGTGTGGGGGTGTATGTGGTGGGGTAAGGGGTGTATGGTGCTAGTATGGTGTTTTTGTGGGTTTTTTTGTTTTGTTTGTTTCGCTCGTGTCACCCAATGACCGATTTTCAAAATTAATTTTAAATAATTAGAAAAATACAAAACCAAAATGAATAAAAAATTTTTAATAATTGAAAAACAGATTCCTTTGTTATTAATAAAAAATTAAAGGTTTTATTGCTTTTTTAGTTTTTTCACATTTTTAGGGGGCATGTACTCCAAGTTTTCAGCACATCACCGTTACTTCTCAAGTTGAGTGATCCCTTTCCCCAAGTGATTGGAATTGATTAAGAAGTACCGCATGTCTAAATGGGAAAACTATATAAAAATGTAGGGAATTTTCCATTTAAGTGAGGACTAGTACGTGTTGTTTCTGTAATGTAGGCCTAGGATGAACACGTCACACGACATCGTTATTATGTAAGCTTAAAGGCATTGGCCAGATTTAAGGGTATTGAGAAAAAGTTCTTGTATAATTCTTACACCTAGCTTACCGACCTGCATTGACATTGTAAAGAAAAAGTAAAAACATATCATGGTGATGGTGTTGTTGCTAAAAAGGTTCAAACGCTTACATTACCGCTCTACAGAATAACTTGCTCTTGTGCATGCATAGATTGACACGCAAACTATAGAGTCATGGATTAATGAAGCCGAAATTGAATAGGCCTATACCTTATTGCCATTGAATTTGATTAATATTTAGGTAAAAAATCAACATATGACGCGTACACACACGCGAACAGAAAGATACGTCATTGTTTAGGTCAATTTCGGTAATATTGTACTTAGCGACACTTACTGGTTCTCGCTAAGCAGGGTTATGCCCACACAAACTTCAGAAACCTCAAAAACATCAGGAAACAAGTTCGTCAACATGGTCGAATACACTAATGATACCAATTATCCATATTAGCACCCCAACGCAACTTTTTTGCGGACTTAGATGTCAGTCTGTTTAAACTAAAAGGATAACAAATTCCCTTGAATCTATCAAAGCTATCAATGTTTAACAAAAGAACGATACTATCACACGTGACATCACTGAGAGTCTACGGCTGGGCAATTTTGCATGCACTCCATTTCTCCACGTGTCTGAATAGGGACGGAAAATAATCATCATACTCCATCTCTGCAGAAGCCAACAAACATAATCTATCGACTCCCATTCAGAAATCTGAAGTGATAAATGTAAAATCATTTGTCGGACTTCGTTTCTTCTTCAGTTTGTAAAACGAACAAAGAACACGAACCCATTGCAAAGAAGAAGCATAACACCCAAGAACCCACATGGCGCGGACTGTAATGCTCTGGCATCCCAGTGTTCCGTTCCCGAAGTGGTCGTACGACAGTCGTTCCCTCTTTCCTATCGCAACTTTTGCGTAAAGTTCACACTTATGAGTTACTTACTGCGTTCCCGAAACTTAGTATGCACTTACGATTTTCTCAAGAACAAAACCTTAAGAAAATCTACGCTATCGTGTCAGACTAGCATCGTAAACGCTTTTCCACGACGTTCTTGCGTTTCCTGAAACTTTTTTATTTAAATTATTCGGCAGGTTTCGTAAAGTTACGTCGAATTTCTACGCTACTCAAGTTGACGTAGACTTGGCATGTAACGATATAAGTTGATATGGACATTATGGACGAGCTAGTATTCCTGATTTTCTTGGAAAAGGGGATGTTTGAGGCTGGGAGATTATTTTAGGGAGTTATTCCCACTCATCTTGAAAACCATGTTCGAGACCCGGGGGTCACTCTTGTGTTGGTTTTGGTCTGTGTGTGGTGGTGGTGTATTTTGTGGGGTAAGGTTTGTATGTGGGCTATGTTATGTGTTTTGTGGTTTTTTTGTTTTGTTTTGTTTCGACCTAGTGGCACCCATGACCGATCTGTCAAATATTTTAAATATTATGTAGGCCTATAATCTCTTTGTCGATTTCCTCATAATTTAAAAACATATTCCTTTTTCTTAATAAAAATATGCCTCTTCTGTGTAGTTCCACCGTCACATTTTTAAGGGCAATGTCTCCGATTTTCAGCACATCACCGTTACTTCTCAAGTTGAGTGATCCCTTTCCCTTCCCCAAGTGATTAGGAATGATTATAAGTACAAGCATGTCTAAAATTGTGAAAACTTATATAAAATTCAGGGATCTTCCATTTAAGTGAGGAATATTACGTGTTGTTTCTGTACTGTAGCCTAGGATTAAGACGTCACCGACATCGTTATTATGTAAGCTTAAAGGCATTGGCCAGATTTAAGGGTATTGAGAAAAAGTTCTTGTATAATTCTTACACCTAGCTTACCGACCTGCATTGACATTGTAAAGAAAAAGTAAAAACATATCATGGTGATGGTGTTGTTGCTAAAAAGGTTTCAAACGCTTACATTACCGCTCTACAGAATAACTTGCTCTTGTGCATGCATAGATTGACACGCAAACTATAGAGTCATGGATTAATGAAGCCGAAATTGAATAGGCCTATACCTTATTGTGTCCTTTTGAAGATAAACAAATTACGCGAGATGTCAGCAATCGTCTTACGTGTTATGAAAGGTGAGATCATCAATTCAAATGAGTGATGATATAGCTGTCAGAGTAAGGGTTGGGTAGCAGCGGTAGCATCAAGGTTTACAACCAGACAAGTATAAACCCTAAAATGTTTTGCTAAAAGGTAACAATAACATAATTTTATATAGGTTATCATGACCAAAGGAATCCTGTAATAAGATAATATTTTTCAACATTGTCAAAACACAATCTTAAATCTGACAAATTTAGATCAAAAATATTTTTTTTAAAAATAATGGCTAAAAAAAAATTATATACTTGATCCATATTTCCAGAACATATCTTTAATGCCGGGATGTGACCACATGCCAAATCTTGTTAGGCCTATGTTATATTAATCGAGAACAACTTTACAATACCGAGCATGTGCCATTTGTTAATATTTGTTGCATCTTGCAGTAATAAATTTAAAAAGCTATTGTTAGCGGGCATGAAATTGTTACCACGATATTGAGTTTTAAATTATATTTTAATATGATGCAGTAGAACCTGAGAGAGAGGCTCAATTCACTTTTTATTCTTTTCATGTCAATTGCCATAGAAATGCCCGCAAGATTCCCCAATTACATCCTATTGTTGATCTGCTGGACTGCACAAGTACATCGAGATCGAGAAGGAGGAGATCGCTATTATTGCTATTATTGATTTGGTTGAAAGCATTAGGCCTATAGTTGTAGACTTAAAGGGTGTGAAGTGTCAATCAATCCACAGTATACCCCAAATCAGTACTCGATCACTTCACCCTGTCACTGACTATTTACATTGTGGCATGCATGAATATTCAGATTAACTGCAAATGGTGACGTAGATGCAGGTTTGGGCATGCTCATATTATAGCCCCGCCCATGCAGTGACTCTCAGTGAAAGGGCCAAGGCGCATCAATTGATTCATACTAACTTACATCGTCAAAACACAACCCTTGATGGACTCTGGTGACCTCTTGACCTTTGCTACCTCAGGGGAAACCAATTAAGGAACGAATTCAATACTCACTGGCGGGTGTTTTACGTTCAGCCCGGTTCCGCGCGGTTCAATTAATTCAGAAGATTGAGCGGATTAAATGAACAGCCTGGAACCGGTAGAACCGGAAAGCGTCCGCCGGTTGAGTATTGATTGTCCCTAATGAATTGGGATTTTATGGCTGACAAGGGGAGGGGGATTTTACCTCTACCCGAAAATATTGTTCCCAGATAGTGGTGGTGGTATGAAAAGCAATATTAGCCACATTTCTTTGAAAGAGCGCCCCCAATTTTTCTTTTTTGGTTTTTTTGATATTTTGGCACAGTTGGTAACTGGCTAGTAAACTCTTCCTGTGAATGGTTAAGCTAAAGAATGTCTGTGTCTCACAACGAAGGGGAATTTTGCAATAAGAATAATTATTATCGGGATCCCCCGATAATAATTCAACGAATGATGGAAACGGCTTCCATGGGAAATAGCGGAAATAGCGCCATTACGTGTCTACGTCATCCATTAGTTTTATTGTTCAGGCAAATCAAGTTTTAGAGGTTATTTCTCGAGGTGGCACTATTTCATCATGGACGGACATAAACGTAGCATATCCAGCTATGCCGTAAAGCGACAGTAAGGGCAGAAAAAATATTCAACAAAATGAAAAGGAACCTGACCTGAAATCACTTCCACAGGTTTGAAAACACTTGGATGTTACTTCTGTAAACACAAGTAAAAAACGGAAAGAGTTCCAGAGGGGAACGGTGGCAGTTCGTGGCAATTTCTGGAACAGAAAAACCAGGTGTTGACTCCCTGACAGAAGTACAGGTAGTCTAGCATGTTTTGTGACACAATTCAAAAAGCATTCAGACCAGGATTCAGGATTGCGACTTTAGGATGTGTAAGATATGATTCGGCAAGTGAAAGATGGATTAGCCGGGAATAGCCATATACAATAGCAAGGTCTGTGAGATGATGACAGCATGCGTTCAAGTTGGTAAATGCGGCTGTAATGTCAGCATCCTTTTCCAGAAATTGCCACGAACTGCCACCTCCCCTTCTGGAACTTTTCCTGTTTGTACAGAAATGTAAAAATCAAATTGTTTTAAAACTTGTGGAAGTGAATTCAGTAAGGATCCTTTTCCTTATGTCTGAATATTGTTTTATGCAATTATGGTCGCTTAAGTGTATCTAATCTG